>CAKAJI010000130.1:37500-41150 GCA_916610255.1 Lasioglossum lativentre | reverse complement strand
TTAACTCGGTAAATACGCGTCCGAGAGAACTGGCGTCACGACACACGGTTTCGTATGCACAGTTTACCACGAATATAACGTTTAAAATCATCTAGGAACGATAGGAAAAAAGTTTACTCTTACCGCGAACCGTCTAACCGACACGGCGCGGTACTTAGCAATTTTATCGTTCCAGCGATACCTAAGCGACTCGCCGGAAGTTAACTCGGTAAATACGCGTCCGAGAGAACTGGCGTCACGACACACGGGTTTCGTATGCACAGTTTACCACGAATATAACGTTTAAAATCATCTAGGAACGATAGGAAAAAAGTTTTACTCTTACCGCGAACCGTCTAAACCGACACGGCGCGGTACTTAGCAATTTTATCGTTCCAGCGATACCTAAGCGACTCGCCGGAAGTTAACTCGGTAAATACGCGTCCGAGAGAACAGGCGTCACGACACACCGGTTTCGTATGCACAGTTTACCACGAATATAACGTTTAAAATCATCTAGGAACGATAGGAAAAAAGTTTACTCTCAACCGCGAACCGTCTAACCGACACGGCGCGGTACTTAGCAATTTTATCGTTCCAGCGATACCTAAGCGACTCGCCGGAAGTTAACTCGGTAAATACGCGTCCGAGAGAACTGGCGTCACGACACACGGTTTCGTATGCACAGTTTACCACGAATATAACGTTTAAAATCATCTAGGAACGATAGGAAAAAAGTTTACTCTTACCGCGAACCGTCTAACCGACACGGCGCGGTACTTAGCAATTTTATCGTTCCAGCGATACCTAAGCGACTCGCCGGAAGTTAACTCGGTAAATACGCGTCCGAGAGAACTGGCGTCACGACACACGGTTTCGTATGCACAGTTTACCACGAATATAACGTTTAAAATCATCTAGGAACGATAGGAAAAAAGTTTACTCTTACCGCGAACCGTCTAACCGACACGGCGCGGTACTTAGCAATTTTATCGTTCCAGCGATACCTAAGCGACTCGCCGGAAGTTAACTCGCTTATAACTCGGTAAATACGCGTCCGAGAGAACTGGCGTCACGACACACGGTTTCGTATGCACAGTTTACCACGAATATAACGTTTAAAATCATCTAGGAACGATAGGAAAAAAGTTTACTCTTACCGCGAACCGTCTAACCGACACGGCGCGGTACTTAGCAATTTTATCGTTCCAGCGATACCTAAGCGACTCGCCGGAAGTTAACTCGGTAAATACGCGTCCGAGAGAACTGGCGTCACGACACACGGTTTCGTATGCACAGTTTACCACGAATATAACGTTTAAAATCATCTAGGAACGATAGGAAAAAAGTTTACTCTTACCGCGAACCGTCTAACCGACACGGCGCGGTACTTAGCAATTTTATCGTTCCAGCGATACCTAAGCGACTCGCCGGAAGTTAACTCGCTTATAACTCGGTAAATACGCGTCCGAGAGAACTGGCGTCACGACACACGGTTTCGTATGCACAGTTTACCACGAATATAACGTTTAAAATCATCTAGGAACGATAGGAAAAAAGTTTACTCTTACCGCGAACCGTCTAACCGACACGGCGCGGTACTTAGCAATTTTATCGTTCCAGCGATACCTAAGCGACTCGCCGGAAGTTAACTCGGTAAATACGCGTCCGAGAGAACTGGCGTCACGACACACGGTTTCGTATGCACAGTTTACCACGAATATAACGTTTAAAATCATCTAGGAACGATAGGAAAAAAGTTTACTCTTACCGCGAACCGTCTAACCGACACGGCGCGGTACTTAGCAATTTTATCGTTCCAGCGATACCTAAGCGACTCGCCGGAAGTTAACTCGCTTATAACTCGGTAAATACGCGTCCGAGAGAACTGGCGTCACGACACACGGTTTCGTATGCACAGTTTACCACGAATATAACGTTTAAAATCATCTAGGAACGATAGGAAAAAAGTTTACTCTTACCGCGAACCGTCTAACCGACACGGCGCGGTACTTAGCAATTTTATCGTTCCAGCGATACCTAAGCGACTCGCCGGAAGTTAACTCGGTAAATACGCGTCCGAGAGAACTGGCGTCACGACACACGGTTTCGTATGCACAGTTTACCACGAATATAACGTTTAAAATCATCTAGGAACGATAGGAAAAAAGTTTACTCTTACCGCGAACCGTCTAACCGACACGGCGCGGTACTTAGCAATTTTATCGTTCCAGCGATACCTAAGCGACTCGCCGGAAGTTAACTCGGTAAATACGCGTCCGAGAGAACTGGCGTCACGACACACGGTTTCGTATGCACAGTTTACCACGAATATAACGTTTAAAATCATCTAGGAACGATAGGAAAAAAGTTTACTCTTACCGCGAACCGTCTAACCGACACGGCGCGGTACTTAGCAATTTTATCGTTCCAGCGATACCTAAGCGACTCGCCGGAAGTTAACTCGGTAAATACGCGTCCGAGAGAACTGGCGTCACGACACACGGTTTCGTATGCACAGTTTACCACGAATATAACGTTTAAAATCATCTAGGAACGATAGGAAAAAAGTTTACTCTTACCGCGAACCGTCTAACCGACACGGCGCGGTACTTAGCAATTTTATCGTTCCAGCGATACCTAAGCGACTCGCCGGAAGTTAACTCGGTAAATACGCGTCCGAGAGAACTGGCGTCACGACACACGGTTTCGTATGCACAGTTTACCACGAATATAACGTTTAAAATCATCTAGGAACGATAGGAAAAAAGTTTACTCTTACCGCGAACCGTCTAACCGACACGGCGCGGTACTTAGCAATTTTATCGTTCCAGCGATACCTAAGCGACTCGCCGGAAGTTAACTCGGTAAATACGCGTCCGAGAGAACTGGCGTCACGACACACGGTTTCGTATGCACAGTTTACCACGAATATAACGTTTAAAATCATCTAGGAACGATAGGAAAAAAGTTTACTCTTACCGCGAACCGTCTAACCGACACGGCGCGGTACTTAGCAATTTTATCGTTCCAGCGATACCTAAGCGACTCGCCGGAAGTTAACTCGGTAAATACGCGTCCGAGAGAACTGGCGTCACGACACACGGTTTCGTATGCACAGTTTACCACGAATATAACGTTTAAAATCATCTAGGAACGATAGGAAAAAAGTTTACTCTTACCGCGAACCGTCTAACCGACACGGCGCGGTACTTAGCAATTTTATCGTTCCAGCGATACCTAAGCGACTCGCCGGAAGTTAACTCGCTTATAACTCGGTAAATACGCGTCCGAGAGAACTGGCGTCACGACACACGGTTTCGTATGCACAGTTTACCACGAATATAACGTTTAAAATCATCTAGGAACGATAGGAAAAAAGTTTACTCTTACCGGTGGGACTTCGAGCAACGAAGTAGTACGCTATCGACCATTATTTTCAATTATTTCGGTAAATACGCATTGTAGCGCTTTGTAACTTTATATTCATTGTTAATATGTTTTATATTACAATGATCTAACATTTAAAATCGCCTGGAATCGATACAGAAAAAGTTTACTCTTGCCGTTGGAACTTAAAAAAATTTTTGAGTCCGAGAAAGTATATGAAAAGTTGAATGTTTTGTGTTAAATATCCTAGAAATACAAAAATTTATTGTATTTTACGAAAT
>CAKAJI010000130.1:20000-27500 GCA_916610255.1 Lasioglossum lativentre | reverse complement strand
ACTGTCAGAGTCAGGCCGCAATCAAAATGGACCGAGGAAGAAACTGCCATCCTCACAAGGCTTGATGCACTATACAGTGCCGACCCAAGTATTAAGCATATTAATAAAATCATTGCCCAAGCTTTGCCGGGTAAAACTATTAAACAAATATCTGATAAAAGAAGCTATATGCGGGGACTAACCAAAGGCAGCACGCATCCTAATACACCACGGCCAGTGAGCCCTGCCATTCAGTCAGAGGAAAGTGGTACTCCAATGTCACCAATTGACGCGACAATAGTCGCTCCGTCATCACCAATGGATGATTTATCATATATGGAAGGATTGCGGCAAGCCATTGAATCCTCTAAATGCTCCAGCGCTTGGGCAGGAGAGTTAAATAAAATAAAACAATGTGCCGCCTCCGAAGAAACTCTAATGGACGAGATTAATGACATAATTAAACTAATCGTTAACAAACTCCTCCTAGGCAAAGCGCCAACGGGAGCCGGTAGAAATAAAAATAAAAATAAAAATAGGGCCGCCAATTTAGACAAAAATATGAACGCTAAAAAGGGGGAAAGCACACGATGTCGAATGAGCAAGAAAACGAAAGAGAGACAATATCAGTTCGCGAAGTGCCAAAATTTATATGAGAAGTGCCCGAAACGACTGGCAGACATGGTAGTTAGTAATGACCTTTCGCTGTTTGATACCGCGTCTCCACCTTCAAAATCAGAGGTCGAAAGGCTTTATGGCGAACTATGGGGCGACCCTGGACCCGAGATCTCGCAGGGTAATCGCACCGCGCCAGTGATAGGAGCTAGCGAAATCTTTATACCATTCACAGCCATGGAAGTAAATGCTAAAGTCAGCAAAATACCATCTACGTCTGCTCCTGGCCTCGACAAAATCAAGAAATGCCATTTGTATAATGAGGAGATACATATAATCTTGGCGGCCTATTATAATCTATTAATTCTTAAGCATTATTACCCGAAAGATTGGCGCAACAATAGAACGGTCCTTATTCCAAAGCATGGCAAGGACAAAACCAACGTGAAAAATTGGCGTCCGCTTACAATTAATTCGATGCTCGCAAGAATCCTGTCCGGACTGATCGACTCCCGCCTCAGACGTGTGATTGTCCAATACCCGCGGCAGAAAGGATTCGTACCCACGAACGGATGCTTCGCGAATGTTACTGCGTTGAATGCATCAATTGAGGCTGCAAAAGTAATGGGAGGTGTCTGCAATATTGCAGACATAGAAAAAGCGTTTGACACAATACCGCACGATGCCATCAGCGCTGCCCTGCGACGTAAAGGAATGCCGAATCCTGTTGTGCAGTATATAAAGAGCATGCAACAAAATTGCACTACAATAATTAAAACCCGTGACGGAAACACAGCAATCGAAATACGCAGAGGAGTTAAGCAGGGCGACCCACTGTCTCCGTTACTGTTTAACTTATGTATCGAGCCTCTGCTAGAAACGCTGAATGAGAGCACAGAGGGCATTCAGATCGGAAGGAATAAAATAGCTGCGCTAGGCTTTGCAGATGATCTCGTCATGCTGGCAGTTAACGAGAAGGTCGCTCAGGAACAACTGACTATCACTTATAATTTTCTTAACAAGATCGGAATGAGACTCTCAATTAGCAAATGCTCAGCCTTCCAAATTATAGGAGATAATAAGACCTGGCACGTTAAGGATCCTAAGCTTAAGCTAGGTAACGAATCTGTCCGGTGTCTGGGCCCGGAACACGCGTTTAGCTATCTGGGAACAATAATTAGTCCATGGCAGGGACTATTAAACGGATTTGAACTCCGCGCGTTTGAAGACATGATCATGAGAGTACGCAAGCTACCTCTCAGGCCGTTACAGAAGATTGAGCTCCTTAAAATCTATTTAATTCCTCGATATATGTATAATTTAATAATTCGCCCTCCCGCCCAGGGTGTTTTAAAAATGATCGATACGACGATTCGTACCCAGATAAAGAAAATCCTACATATTAGCCAGTCAGTCACCTCTAAATTCCTATACGCACCAATGAAATCAGGAGGCTTGGGAATCCAGGAAATAGAAAAGCTGGTGCTCATCGCTGCCCTTAGAAATGGCCTAAAAGCTATGGCCGATGATGATGAGGTGATGCAAGAAGTCATGCAGAGGCAGTCGATTGAAGGTCGCCTAAAGAAGTACGCTGGTGCCTTAAGATTAAACTGGCCGACTACCCTAGAAGACGTGGATCGGTATAAGGCTAGATTGAAAGCAAACAGAATTTTCGAATGGGCAAATGAGCCAGCCCAAGGACAGGGAGTCCTAGAATTCAAGGATGATAACGTTAGTAACATCTGGCTCCGACGACATAATATGCTGCTTCCATCCCGCGTGGCCGACGCAATTAGGCTGCGCACTAATACAGCAGGTAATCGTTCTACACTAAGTCGATACACGCCTAACTTAAATACACAGTGTCGCCGATGCAATGACAGGAAAGAGACCCTAGGTCACATTCTAGGGCTCTGCATCTCGACAAAAAATTCTAGAATACAACGGCACAACGAAATTAAAAACTTAATAAGAAATCGACTTAGCTCTAAATACGAAGTGTTAGATGAACCTACCATTACAGTTTCCGGAGAAATGTTTAAACCCGACCTCGTCGTAAACGCGAATGAGGCCGGTGTACTCATACTCGACGTGACAGTCCGGTATGAGAAAGGAGACTATCTCCGTGAAGCGCACGATGAAAAGGTAGCTAAATACGCTAGGCTCCTACCCGAAACAAGAAAGATGTTTAGCCAAACTAAGTCTAGAGTCGTGCCAATTGTAGTGGGGTCTAGAGGCGCTATGCCCTCTACCACCAGAAGCGAGCTCCGACTAATGGGGCTGCCCAGGAAGGACTGGGTCACTATCTCGATGATAGCACTGCGAAGCTCTATAGAGATGTATAATAAATTCATAGATTATGGATAGAGCTGAAGCCCCAAATGGTTTTAAAAGATATTTATATATTTTTTTTTTTTTCTCTTTGTTAAATTATTGTACATACGTTAGATGGACGTCCAGAGCGGTGCAAAGATGTAGAACACGTGTAACATCGCAGTGTTGCGCACAAAGTAACCTATCTATCTATTTATTTATTTAATTGTCTGTATTATAGTCTGACTTATTTATATATTTATTTATTAATTATTTATAAAAAAAAAGATAAAGAGGGACAAGGAAAAGAGACTAATTATGACATCTAACAGAGATAAAGAATTTACCCATTTGACCTAGTAGGAATTTATTATATTAAAGTCAACTCCATAAATGGTTAATATTGTTTTAAATGTAACTTTAATTTTAATTTATGTAACATTTTTTTTTTCAGGTACTAAGACCAGGCCAAGTACGGGGCCAGTTAGCCGTACGCAGTATACTCATTTTATTTTTAATGAGTACAAGATAATAGCCAAATGCCTCGTCATCTAATTAGTGACGCGCATGAATGGATTAACGAGATTCCCTCTGTCCCTATCTACTGATTCCGCCGCTAGGTGTCGCAGAGTAACGACGCGTCTTTATGTCGCTCCGTATTCCGAGGCCGTTTACAGTGGAAAAATCTCAGAGAACAATTATCGTGTGTGCACAGAACTGAAGTAGAAGTGATTAGGAACGTTTTCATATATAAATTTCAGAGATCGGTCGAAAATCTCAGGAAATATTAACGATAAAAGTTCGGCGTGGGTCGTGGCGTCGGTCGTGACGTCATCCGTGACCGCTCGAAACTTTACACGCAAACCTTTCGTGAACAACGCGTTATTCCTGCAAACCCCCAATTGCCCGTGTAGAACTTTTCGTGCGCTTCTCGATTATATATTAGATTCCTCGCGCAGTTCAGTGGAAGAGAAACTACGGACAATTTAAAGTTTCCCTTCTGACAGGCGGCCATCTTGGACGCCATCTTGGACGCTATACTTGACGCCATCTTGGACGCTATACCGGACGCCATCTTGGACGCCATATTGTAACGTGATACAGTCAGCCGGCCATATTGGATAGAAGAGAGACAGAGCGTCAGTAACGAGTTTCCCCAAAGATGGGGAAAAGTAAAAAGAAAAATAGGCAGGCGGATCCAGAGGACAACTGGCCGACGATGATGGAACAGTCGCCGACTACTTCCTGCGTTGACACGCCAGTGAGGGACGAGGTCAAAGGATCGAAGAGGAAAGAGCGCAGCCCGTCGCCGGAGAAGGAGAACAGGATGAATAAGGTGAAGCGTAAGCTGATCACCGAGGACGCCGGAGCAGAGAAGAAAGTTGAAGTGCCCAAAAATCCGGACGAGGACACCAGGAACATTAACGCGTTAAAGGGACAGTCCGAAGCTATAATCCGGAAGCTACAAAACTTTGTTTTCGCCGAGGAAAACAATGTGAACCGCCGCGCCGCCGAGCACATCGTGACCGCGTGTACCGACCTCGGTAATCTGTTAGCCGACGCGTTAATGGCTAATAGGTTTCTCGAAGGTCAAATCGAGACCCTTAAATCCGCCGGCCCCCCTCGCGCTCACTTACCCGCCGCCCCCGCGTCGAAACCAGCCGCCGATACGTACGCGTCGCGTCTCCGCCTCTCCGCGAAAGCCGTCGCCACCTCCACCATGAAACGGGACCCCCCTAACGTCGTGACAATTATCCCGAAAGACCCGAAGATGTTCGCGTCGAGCGAAGCTACAAAGCAGGCAGTGCAACGCCTACTGTCCCCGGCAGAATATAACGTACGCGTCCGCGGCCTACGTAATATCGGCGGGAACGGAATCCTGATCGAGGCGGCAAAGGGTTGTAACCTTACGGGAATAACCCAGTGCCGGAAACTTCGGGACGCTGGTCTCATCGCCGCCGACCCCCCGAAAAAATCCCCTCGCGTCATAATATACAACGCACCGCGCTCCGATAACGACCAGGAGATCATCGACGCGATAATTCAACAAAATGTTGAAGACCCAAAGGAGCGGACCGTGGTCAAAAGTAATGCTAAAGTTTCTTTCCGATCCGGCCCCCGAGACAAACCGACCCACCATCTCATCCTCGAGGTCTCGAAGTCTGCCAGAGACATACTTCTACGAAACAACAACAGGATCTACCTCGGATGGGACAGCTGTCGTATCGACGACTATATAGCGGCCACCCGCTGTTATAAGTGCCAGTCGTACGGGCACACTACGAAGCACTGCAGGGCCGAGAAGGAGGTTTGCGGATACTGCGCCTCAACCGGCCATAATTTCAAGACGTGCCCCAGCAAGTCGAAAGACCCGGTCTGCTCGAACTGCAGGAAACATGGTAAGGAACACAACCACCTCGTGACTAGCAAGGACTGCCCGTGCCTTCATTCCGCGAAAGATCAGGTCCTGAAGCGAACCAATTATGAATAGTTCTCCCCCGCGAATTTGCCCGTCCCTCAAGATAGCGCAAGCGAACCTCCGCGGCTCCCAGAACGCGTCCCTCGAAATATGTCAGGTTATGAGACGCGAGAACATTGATATTCTCCTTATGCAAGAACCGTACAACGTGAAGGGCAAATTTATTGGCCTCACCAAATATATTACCGTCTCCGGCGCGAAGCCTGGCAACCGTGCCATGGCTGGAATCGCGATCCGCAACACGAACATCGCGATCCTTAAAATCACACAGCTCAGTGACGAATATTGCACGTGCATCGAGGTCACAGGGCCCTTCGGGAAACTGTACCTCGCTAGCGTGTACTTCAAGTTTTCGCACGATATCGAAAGGTATCTGGCGAGAATATCTCAAATATGTCGCTCCCTCCGCGGACAGAAATTAATTATCGCTGCCGATGCCAACGCGAAGTCGTCGCAATGGCACAGCACTATAACCGACCAGCGAGGCGAAGAATTGGAATGGGTAATAACCCATGAAAATTTGGTAGTCCTCAATGAACCCGGTAACCCGCCCACCTTTCGTAACCATAAAGGATCCTCCAACGTAGATATAACGCTTTCGAGTTTCGCGGCAGTCCGGTACATAAATGACTGGTCGGTCCATGAAAACTGGACCACTAGTGACCACAATCCGATCACTTTCACCTACAACGCGCCAACCAGAACAAATCAAGCCACCCCAACCGCGAGATTCAATATAAACCGAGCCGACTGGGAGAAATTCCAAATGGCATTGTACAATGCTCGATCCGAGACGCCCGGTGATTTTCAATTCCACGACCGATCCGCAGTAGAGCTCTCCGCCGCGTCAATTCAAGCCGCGATATTATCCGCCGCGAACCAATCCATTCCGAACAAGAAATCCTATGCGAAGTCGGTTCCCTGGTGGACGGAAAATTTGACGACACTCAAGAAGAGAACCTACCGTACGCGGAAGGCCTTCCAAGTGGAGTCCGACCCATCCACTAGGAATTCGAAACGCATCGCGTATCTCCGAATTCGTAGGGAATACACCAACGCGATCCAAAGCGCCAAGCGTTCCAGCTGGCGCGAGTTTATTTCAAAAACCGGTAACGAAAACCCATGGGGAGCGGCATATAAAATTTGCGTTAAGAAAATCCGTCCCGACACAGTTCTCGCGTCAACACCGACATCGGCCGGAGCCCCGATTACATGGGAGGAGTCCGCGCGCAATCTCCTCCATGCCCTCGTCCCGGATGACACGCCGGATACCCTCGAGTCCCAGCGTCTTCGAAGATCCCTCCGCGACGTCCCACCGAACACCACGGATACAGATCTCTTCACCGACGATGAAATCCACCGCGCGATCCGCTCCCTCCGTAACGGCAAAGCACCAGGCTCCGATCTCATCGAGGTCGGAATGCTTAAGGCTGCCTACCCGCTCTTAAAGAAAGACCTCAAGGCCCTCTTCAATGGCTGCCTATCCCACGGTTGCTTCCCAGCACCGTGGAAGTCCGGTTCCATTCGCGCCCTCCTCAAAGGCCCCGATCGCGACGAGTCCACTACCAACTCCTACAGGCCAATTTGCCTACTCTCTGTAGTCGGTAAATGCCTGGAAAAGTTGATCCGCGAGCGGCTCGAACCGTTATTCCTCGACCCACTCCACGCGTCCCCTAGGCAGTTCGGTTTCCGGAAGCAGAAGTCGACGACTGACGCCATCCTCAGCGTGCGAGAGCGCCTCGGGGCGTCAACAGCAAAATATGCCCTGGCAATTTTGTTCGACATCTCGGGTGCGTTCGACCACGTGTGGTGGCCCAGCGTACTCTTCCGCCTGAAGGAAAGGGGCTGCCCGAAAAATCTGTACACTCTCGTTTCCGACTACCTAAACAACCGCACAGCCTCGCTCATCGGAAAACAATCTCGCGTCGATAAATCGGTCTCCAGGGGCTGTCCTCAGGGCTCGATTCTCGGCCCCAGCCTCTGGAATTTAGTGTTCGATGACCTGCTGAATACCCTGACTAGCGAGGGCGTTGAGGCGTTCGCGTACGCGGACGACCTTCTGCTTCTCGTGTCGGGTGACAGCAGACTCGAACTAGAACGAAAGGGGCAGTCTG
>CAKAJI010000130.1:0-15000 GCA_916610255.1 Lasioglossum lativentre | reverse complement strand
TCCGAGAGAACTGGCGTCACGACACACGGTTTCGTATGCACAGTTTACCACGAATATAACGTTTAAAATCATCTAGGAACGATAGGAAAAAAGTTTACTCTTACCGCGAACCGTCTAACCGACACGGCGCGGTACTTAGCAATTTTATCGTTCCAGCGATACCTAAGCGACTCGCCGGAAGTTAACTCGGTAAATACGCGTCCGAGAGAACTGGCGTCACGACACACGGTTTCGTATGCACAGTTTACCACGAATATAACGTTTAAAATCATCTAGGAACGATAGGAAAAAAGTTTACTCTTACCGCGAACCGTCTAACCGACACGGCGCGGTACTTAGCAATTTTATCGTTCCAGCGATACCTAAGCGACTCGCCGGAAGTTAACTCGCTTATAACTCGGTAAATACGCGTCCGAGAGAACTGGCGTCACGACACACGGTTTCGTATGCACAGTTTACCACGAATATAACGTTTAAAATCATCTAGGAACGATAGGAAAAAAGTTTACTCTTACCGCGAACCGTCTAACCGACACGGCGCGGTACTTAGCAATTTTATCGTTCCAGCGATACCTAAGCGACTCGCCGGAAGTTAACTCGGTAAATACGCGTCCGAGAGAACTGGCGTCACGACACACGGTTTCGTATGCACAGTTTACCACGAATATAACGTTTAAAATCATCTAGGAACGATAGGAAAAAAGTTTACTCTTACCGCGAACCGTCTAACCGACACGGCGCGGTACTTAGCAATTTTATCGTTCCAGCGATACCTAAGCGACTCGCCGGAAGTTAACTCGGTAAATACGCGTCCGAGAGAACTGGCGTCACGACACACGGTTTCGTATGCACAGTTTACCACGAATATAACGTTTAAAATCATCTAGGAACGATAGGAAAAAAGTTTACTCTTACCGCGAACCGTCTAACCGACACGGCGCGGTACTTAGCAATTTTATCGTTCCAGCGATACCTAAGCGACTCGCCGGAAGTTAACTCGGTAAATACGCGTCCGAGAGAACTGGCGTCACGACACACGGTTTCGTATGCACAGTTTACCACGAATATAACGTTTAAAATCATCTAGGAACGATAGGAAAAAAGTTTACTCTTACCGCGAACCGTCTAACCGACACGGCGCGGTACTTAGCAATTTTATCGTTCCAGCGATACCTAAGCGACTCGCCGGAAGTTAACTCGGTAAATACGCGTCCGAGAGAACTGGCGTCACGACACACGGTTTCGTATGCACAGTTTACCACGAATATAACGTTTAAAATCATCTAGGAACGATAGGAAAAAAGTTTACTCTTACCGCGAACCGTCTAACCGACACGGCGCGGTACTTAGCAATTTTATCGTTCCAGCGATACCTAAGCGACTCGCCGGAAGTTAACTCGCTTATAACTCGGTAAATACGCGTCCGAGAGAACTGGCGTCACGACACACGGTTTCGTATGCACAGTTTACCACGAATATAACGTTTAAAATCATCTAGGAACGATAGGAAAAAAGTTTACTCTTACCGCGAACCGTCTAACCGACACGGCGCGGTACTTAGCAATTTTATCGTTCCAGCGATACCTAAGCGACTCGCCGGAAGTTAACTCGGTAAATACGCGTCCGAGAGAACTGGCGTCACGACACACGGTTTCGTATGCACAGTTTACCACGAATATAACGTTTAAAATCATCTAGGAACGATAGGAAAAAAGTTTACTCTTACCGCGAACCGTCTAACCGACACGGCGCGGTACTTAGCAATTTTATCGTTCCAGCGATACCTAAGCGACTCGCCGGAAGTTAACTCGCTTATAACTCGGTAAATACGCGTCCGAGAGAACTGGCGTCACGACACACGGTTTCGTATGCACAGTTTACCACGAATATAACGTTTAAAATCATCTAGGAACGATAGGAAAAAAGTTTACTCTTACCGCGAACCGTCTAACCGACACGGCGCGGTACTTAGCAATTTTATCGTTCCAGCGATACCTAAGCGACTCGCCGGAAGTTAACTCGGTAAATACGCGTCCGAGAGAACTGGCGTCACGACACACGGTTTCGTATGCACAGTTTACCACGAATATAACGTTTAAAATCATCTAGGAACGATAGGAAAAAAGTTTACTCTTACCGCGAACCGTCTAACCGACACGGCGCGGTACTTAGCAATTTTATCGTTCCAGCGATACCTAAGCGACTCGCCGGAAGTTAACTCGCTTATAACTCGGTAAATACGCGTCCGAGAGAACTGGCGTCACGACACACGGTTTCGTATGCACAGTTTACCACGAATATAACGTTTAAAATCATCTAGGAACGATAGGAAAAAAGTTTACTCTTACCGCGAACCGTCTAACCGACACGGCGCGGTACTTAGCAATTTTATCGTTCCAGCGATACCTAAGCGACTCGCCGGAAGTTAACTCGGTAAATACGCGTCCGAGAGAACTGGCGTCACGACACACGGTTTCGTATGCACAGTTTACCACGAATATAACGTTTAAAATCATCTAGGAACGATAGGAAAAAAGTTTACTCTTACCGCGAACCGTCTAACCGACACGGCGCGGTACTTAGCAATTTTATCGTTCCAGCGATACCTAAGCGACTCGCCGGAAGTTAACTCGGTAAATACGCGTCCGAGAGAACTGGCGTCACGACACACGGTTTCGTATGCACAGTTTACCACGAATATAACGTTTAAAATCATCTAGGAACGATAGGAAAAAAGTTTACTCTTACCGCGAACCGTCTAACCGACACGGCGCGGTACTTAGCAATTTTATCGTTCCAGCGATACCTAAGCGACTCGCCGGAAGTTAACTCGGTAAATACGCGTCCGAGAGAACTGGCGTCACGACACACGGTTTCGTATGCACAGTTTACCACGAATATAACGTTTAAAATCATCTAGGAACGATAGGAAAAAAGTTTACTCTTACCGCGAACCGTCTAACCGACACGGCGCGGTACTTAGCAATTTTATCGTTCCAGCGATACCTAAGCGACTCGCCGGAAGTTAACTCGGTAAATACGCGTCCGAGAGAACTGGCGTCACGACACACGGTTTCGTATGCACAGTTTACCACGAATATAACGTTTAAAATCATCTAGGAACGATAGGAAAAAAGTTTACTCTTACCGCGAACCGTCTAACCGACACGGCGCGGTACTTAGCAATTTTATCGTTCCAGCGATACCTAAGCGACTCGCCGGAAGTTAACTCGGTAAATACGCGTCCGAGAGAACTGGCGTCACGACACACGGTTTCGTATGCACAGTTTACCACGAATATAACGTTTAAAATCATCTAGGAACGATAGGAAAAAAGTTTACTCTTACCGCGAACCGTCTAACCGACACGGCGCGGTACTTAGCAATTTTATCGTTCCAGCGATACCTAAGCGACTCGCCGGAAGTTAACTCGGTAAATACGCGTCCGAGAGAACTGGCGTCACGACACACGGTTTCGTATGCACAGTTTACCACGAATATAACGTTTAAAATCATCTAGGAACGATAGGAAAAAAGTTTACTCTTACCGCGAACCGTCTAACCGACACGGCGCGGTACTTAGCAATTTTATCGTTCCAGCGATACCTAAGCGACTCGCCGGAAGTTAACTCGGTAAATACGCGTCCGAGAGAACTGGCGTCACGACACACGGTTTCGTATGCACAGTTTACCACGAATATAACGTTTAAAATCATCTAGGAACGATAGGAAAAAAGTTTACTCTTACCGCGAACCGTCTAACCGACACGGCGCGGTACTTAGCAATTTTATCGTTCCAGCGATACCTAAGCGACTCGCCGGAAGTTAACTCGGTAAATACGCGTCCGAGAGAACTGGCGTCACGACACACGGTTTCGTATGCACAGTTTACCACGAATATAACGTTTAAAATCATCTAGGAACGATAGGAAAAAAGTTTACTCTTACCGCGAACCGTCTAACCGACACGGCGCGGTACTTAGCAATTTTATCGTTCCAGCGATACCTAAGCGACTCGCCGGAAGTTAACTCGGTAAATACGCGTCCGAGAGAACTGGCGTCACGACACACGGTTTCGTATGCACAGTTTACCACGAATATAACGTTTAAAATCATCTAGGAACGATAGGAAAAAAGTTTACTCTTACCGCGAACCGTCTAACCGACACGGCGCGGTACTTAGCAATTTTATCGTTCCAGCGATACCTAAGCGACTCGCCGGAAGTTAACTCGGTAAATACGCGTCCGAGAGAACTGGCGTCACGACACACGGTTTCGTATGCACAGTTTACCACGAATATAACGTTTAAAATCATCTAGGAACGATAGGAAAAAAGTTTACTCTTACCGCGAACCGTCTAACCGACACGGCGCGGTACTTAGCAATTTTATCGTTCCAGCGATACCTAAGCGACTCGCCGGAAGTTAACTCGGTAAATACGCGTCCGAGAGAACTGGCGTCACGACACACGGTTTCGTATGCACAGTTTACCACGAATATAACGTTTAAAATCATCTAGGAACGATAGGAAAAAAGTTTACTCTTACCGCGAACCGTCTAACCGACACGGCGCGGTACTTAGCAATTTTATCGTTCCAGCGATACCTAAGCGACTCGCCGGAAGTTAACTCGGTAAATACGCGTCCGAGAGAACTGGCGTCACGACACACGGTTTCGTATGCACAGTTTACCACGAATATAACGTTTAAAATCATCTAGGAACGATAGGAAAAAAGTTTACTCTTACCGCGAACCGTCTAACCGACACGGCGCGGTACTTAGCAATTTTATCGTTCCAGCGATACCTAAGCGACTCGCCGGAAGTTAACTCGGTAAATACGCGTCCGAGAGAACTGGCGTCACGACACACGGTTTCGTATGCACAGTTTACCACGAATATAACGTTTAAAATCATCTAGGAACGATAGGAAAAAAGTTTACTCTTACCGCGAACCGTCTAACCGACACGGCGCGGTACTTAGCAATTTTATCGTTCCAGCGATACCTAAGCGACTCGCCGGAAGTTAACTCGGTAAATACGCGTCCGAGAGAACTGGCGTCACGACACACGGTTTCGTATGCACAGTTTACCACGAATATAACGTTTAAAATCATCTAGGAACGATAGGAAAAAAGTTTACTCTTACCGCGAACCGTCTAACCGACACGGCGCGGTACTTAGCAATTTTATCGTTCCAGCGATACCTAAGCGACTCGCCGGAAGTTAACTCGGTAAATACGCGTCCGAGAGAACTGGCGTCACGACACACGGTTTCGTATGCACAGTTTACCACGAATATAACGTTTAAAATCATCTAGGAACGATAGGAAAAAAGTTTACTCTTACCGCGAACCGTCTAACCGACACGGCGCGGTACTTAGCAATTTTATCGTTCCAGCGATACCTAAGCGACTCGCCGGAAGTTAACTCGGTAAATACGCGTCCGAGAGAACTGGCGTCACGACACACGGTTTCGTATGCACAGTTTACCACGAATATAACGTTTAAAATCATCTAGGAACGATAGGAAAAAAGTTTACTCTTACCGCGAACCGTCTAACCGACACGGCGCGGTACTTAGCAATTTTATCGTTCCAGCGATACCTAAGCGACTCGCCGGAAGTTAACTCGGTAAATACGCGTCCGAGAGAACTGGCGTCACGACACACGGTTTCGTATGCACAGTTTACCACGAATATAACGTTTAAAATCATCTAGGAACGATAGGAAAAAAGTTTACTCTTACCGCGAACCGTCTAACCGACACGGCGCGGTACTTAGCAATTTTATCGTTCCAGCGATACCTAAGCGACTCGCCGGAAGTTAACTCGGTAAATACGCGTCCGAGAGAACTGGCGTCACGACACACGGTTTCGTATGCACAGTTTACCACGAATATAACGTTTAAAATCATCTAGGAACGATAGGAAAAAAGTTTACTCTTACCGCGAACCGTCTAACCGACACGGCGCGGTACTTAGCAATTTTATCGTTCCAGCGATACCTAAGCGACTCGCCGGAAGTTAACTCGCTTAACTCGGTAAATACGCGTCCGAGAGAACTGGCGTCACGACACACACGGTTTCGTATGCACAGTTTACCACGAATATAACGTTTAAAATCATCTAGGAACGATAGGAAAAAAGTTTACTCTTACCGCGAACCGTCTAACCGACACGGCGCGGTACTTAGCAATTTTATCGTTCCAGCGATACCTAAGCGACTCGCCGGAAGTTAACTCGGTAAATACGCGTCCGAGAGAACTGGCGTCACGACACACGGTTTCGTATGCACAGTTTACCACGAATATAACGTTTAAAATCATCTAGGAACGATAGGAAAAAAGTTTACTCTTACCGCGAACCGTCTAACCGACACGGCGCGGTACTTAGCAATTTTATCGTTCCAGCGATACCTAAGCGACTCGCCGGAAGTTAACTCGGTAAATACGCGTCCGAGAGAACTGGCGTCACGACACACGGTTTCGTATGCACAGTTTACCACGAATATAACGTTTAAAATCATCTAGGAACGATAGGAAAAAAGTTTACTCTTACCGCGAACCGTCTAACCGACACGGCGCGGTACTTAGCAATTTTATCGTTCCAGCGATACCTAAGCGACTCGCCGGAAGTTAACTCGGTAAATACGCGTCCGAGAGAACTGGCGTCACGACACACGGTTTCGTATGCACAGTTTACCACGAATATAACGTTTAAAATCATCTAGGAACGATAGGAAAAAAGTTTACTCTTACCGCGAACCGTCTAACCGACACGGCGCGGTACTTAGCAATTTTATCGTTCCAGCGATACCTAAGCGACTCGCCGGAAGTTAACTCGGTAAATACGCGTCCGAGAGAACTGGCGTCACGACACACGGTTTCGTATGCACAGTTTACCACGAATATAACGTTTAAAATCATCTAGGAACGATAGGAAAAAAGTTTACTCTTACCGCGAACCGTCTAACCGACACGGCGCGGTACTTAGCAATTTTATCGTTCCAGCGATACCTAAGCGACTCGCCGGAAGTTAACTCGGTAAATACGCGTCCGAGAGAACTGGCGTCACGACACACGGTTTCGTATGCACAGTTTACCACGAATATAACGTTTAAAATCATCTAGGAACGATAGGAAAAAAGTTTACTCTTACCGCGAACCGTCTAACCGACACGGCGCGGTACTTAGCAATTTTATCGTTCCAGCGATACCTAAGCGACTCGCCGGAAGTTAACTCGGTAAATACGCGTCCGAGAGAACTGGCGTCACGACACACGGTTTCGTATGCACAGTTTACCACGAATATAACGTTTAAAATCATCTAGGAACGATAGGAAAAAAGTTTACTCTTACCGCGAACCGTCTAACCGACACGGCGCGGTACTTAGCAATTTTATCGTTCCAGCGATACCTAAGCGACTCGCCGGAAGTTAACTCGGTAAATACGCGTCCGAGAGAACTGGCGTCACGACACACGGTTTCGTATGCACAGTTTACCACGAATATAACGTTTAAAATCATCTAGGAACGATAGGAAAAAAGTTTACTCTTACCGCGAACCGTCTAACCGACACGGCGCGGTACTTAGCAATTTTATCGTTCCAGCGATACCTAAGCGACTCGCCGGAAGTTAACTCGGTAAATACGCGTCCGAGAGAACTGGCGTCACGACACACGGTTTCGTATGCACAGTTTACCACGAATATAACGTTTAAAATCATCTAGGAACGATAGGAAAAAAGTTTACTCTTACCGCGAACCGTCTAACCGACACGGCGCGGTACTTAGCAATTTTATCGTTCCAGCGATACCTAAGCGACTCGCCGGAAGTTAACTCGGTAAATACGCGTCCGAGAGAACTGGCGTCACGACACACGGTTTCGTATGCACAGTTTACCACGAATATAACGTTTAAAATCATCTAGGAACGATAGGAAAAAAGTTTACTCTTACCGCGAACCGTCTAACCGACACGGCGCGGTACTTAGCAATTTTATCGTTCCAGCGATACCTAAGCGACTCGCCGGAAGTTAACTCGGTAAATACGCGTCCGAGAGAACTGGCGTCACGACACACGGTTTCGTATGCACAGTTTACCACGAATATAACGTTTAAAATCATCTAGGAACGATAGGAAAAAAGTTTACTCTTACCGCGAACCGTCTAACCGACACGGCGCGGTACTTAGCAATTTTATCGTTCCAGCGATACCTAAGCGACTCGCCGGAAGTTAACTCGGTAAATACGCGTCCGAGAGAACTGGCGTCACGACACACGGTTTCGTATGCACAGTTTACCACGAATATAACGTTTAAAATCATCTAGGAACGATAGGAAAAAAGTTTACTCTTACCGCGAACCGTCTAACCGACACGGCGCGGTACTTAGCAATTTTATCGTTCCAGCGATACCTAAGCGACTCGCCGGAAGTTAACTCGGTAAATACGCGTCCGAGAGAACTGGCGTCACGACACACGGTTTCGTATGCACAGTTTACCACGAATATAACGTTTAAAATCATCTAGGAACGATAGGAAAAAAGTTTACTCTTACCGCGAACCGTCTAACCGACACGGCGCGGTACTTAGCAATTTTATCGTTCCAGCGATACCTAAGCGACTCGCCGGAAGTTAACTCGGTAAATACGCGTCCGAGAGAACTGGCGTCACGACACACGGTTTCGTATGCACAGTTTACCACGAATATAACGTTTAAAATCATCTAGGAACGATAGGAAAAAAGTTTACTCTTACCGCGAACCGTCTAACCGACACGGCGCGGTACTTAGCAATTTTATCGTTCCAGCGATACCTAAGCGACTCGCCGGAAGTTAACTCGGTAAATACGCGTCCGAGAGAACTGGCGTCACGACACACGGTTTCGTATGCACAGTTTACCACGAATATAACGTTTAAAATCATCTAGGAACGATAGGAAAAAAGTTTACTCTTACCGCGAACCGTCTAACCGACACGGCGCGGTACTTAGCAATTTTATCGTTCCAGCGATACCTAAGCGACTCGCCGGAAGTTAACTCGGTAAATACGCGTCCGAGAGAACTGGCGTCACGACACACGGTTTCGTATGCACAGTTTACCACGAATATAACGTTTAAAATCATCTAGGAACGATAGGAAAAAAGTTTACTCTTACCGCGAACCGTCTAACCGACACGGCGCGGTACTTAGCAATTTTATCGTTCCAGCGATACCTAAGCGACTCGCCGGAAGTTAACTCGGTAAATACGCGTCCGAGAGAACTGGCGTCACGACACACGGTTTCGTATGCACAGTTTACCACGAATATAACGTTTAAAATCATCTAGGAACGATAGGAAAAAAGTTTACTCTTACCGCGAACCGTCTAACCGACACGGCGCGGTACTTAGCAATTTTATCGTTCCAGCGATACCTAAGCGACTCGCCGGAAGTTAACTCGGTAAATACGCGTCCGAGAGAACTGGCGTCACGACACACGGTTTCGTATGCACAGTTTACCACGAATATAACGTTTAAAATCATCTAGGAACGATAGGAAAAAAGTTTACTCTTACCGCGAACCGTCTAACCGACACGGCGCGGTACTTAGCAATTTTATCGTTCCAGCGATACCTAAGCGACTCGCCGGAAGTTAACTCGGTAAATACGCGTCCGAGAGAACTGGCGTCACGACACACGGTTTCGTATGCACAGTTTACCACGAATATAACGTTTAAAATCATCTAGGAACGATAGGAAAAAAGTTTACTCTTACCGCGAACCGTCTAACCGACACGGCGCGGTACTTAGCAATTTTATCGTTCCAGCGATACCTAAGCGACTCGCCGGAAGTTAACTCGGTAAATACGCGTCCGAGAGAACTGGCGTCACGACACACGGTTTCGTATGCACAGTTTACCACGAATATAACGTTTAAAATCATCTAGGAACGATAGGAAAAAAGTTTACTCTTACCGCGAACCGTCTAACCGACACGGCGCGGTACTTAGCAATTTTATCGTTCCAGCGATACCTAAGCGACTCGCCGGAAGTTAACTCGGTAAATACGCGTCCGAGAGAACTGGCGTCACGACACACGGTTTCGTATGCACAGTTTACCACGAATATAACGTTTAAAATCATCTAGGAACGATAGGAAAAAAGTTTACTCTTACCGCGAACCGTCTAACCGACACGGCGCGGTACTTAGCAATTTTATCGTTCCAGCGATACCTAAGCGACTCGCCGGAAGTTAACTCGGTAAATACGCGTCCGAGAGAACTGGCGTCACGACACACGGTTTCGTATGCACAGTTTACCACGAATATAACGTTTAAAATCATCTAGGAACGATAGGAAAAAAGTTTACTCTTACCGCGAACCGTCTAACCGACACGGCGCGGTACTTAGCAATTTTATCGTTCCAGCGATACCTAAGCGACTCGCCGGAAGTTAACTCGGTAAATACGCGTCCGAGAGAACTGGCGTCACGACACACGGTTTCGTATGCACAGTTTACCACGAATATAACGTTTAAAATCATCTAGGAACGATAGGAAAAAAGTTTACTCTTACCGCGAACCGTCTAACCGACACGGCGCGGTACTTAGCAATTTTATCGTTCCAGCGATACCTAAGCGACTCGCCGGAAGTTAACTCGGTAAATACGCGTCCGAGAGAACTGGCGTCACGACACACGGTTTCGTATGCACAGTTTACCACGAATATAACGTTTAAAATCATCTAGGAACGATAGGAAAAAAGTTTACTCTTACCGCGAACCGTCTAACCGACACGGCGCGGTACTTAGCAATTTTATCGTTCCAGCGATACCTAAGCGACTCGCCGGAAGTTAACTCGGTAAATACGCGTCCGAGAGAACTGGCGTCACGACACACGGTTTCGTATGCACAGTTTACCACGAATATAACGTTTAAAATCATCTAGGAACGATAGGAAAAAAGTTTACTCTTACCGCGAACCGTCTAACCGACACGGCGCGGTACTTAGCAATTTTATCGTTCCAGCGATACCTAAGCGACTCGCCGGAAGTTAACTCGGTAAATACGCGTCCGAGAGAACTGGCGTCACGACACACGGTTTCGTATGCACAGTTTACCACGAATATAACGTTTAAAATCATCTAGGAACGATAGGAAAAAAGTTTACTCTTACCGCGAACCGTCTAACCGACACGGCGCGGTACTTAGCAATTTTATCGTTCCAGCGATACCTAAGCGACTCGCCGGAAGTTAACTCGGTAAATACGCGTCCGAGAGAACTGGCGTCACGACACACGGTTTCGTATGCACAGTTTACCACGAATATAACGTTTAAAATCATCTAGGAACGATAGGAAAAAAGTTTACTCTTACCGCGAACCGTCTAACCGACACGGCGCGGTACTTAGCAATTTTATCGTTCCAGCGATACCTAAGCGACTCGCCGGAAGTTAACTCGGTAAATACGCGTCCGAGAGAACTGGCGTCACGACACACGGTTTCGTATGCACAGTTTACCACGAATATAACGTTTAAAATCATCTAGGAACGATAGGAAAAAAGTTTACTCTTACCGCGAACCGTCTAACCGACACGGCGCGGTACTTAGCAATTTTATCGTTCCAGCGATACCTAAGCGACTCGCCGGAAGTTAACTCGGTAAATACGCGTCCGAGAGAACTGGCGTCACGACACACGGTTTCGTATGCACAGTTTACCACGAATATAACGTTTAAAATCATCTAGGAACGATAGGAAAAAAGTTTACTCTTACCGCGAACCGTCTAACCGACACGGCGCGGTACTTAGCAATTTTATCGTTCCAGCGATACCTAAGCGACTCGCCGGAAGTTAACTCGGTAAATACGCGTCCGAGAGAACTGGCGTCACGACACACGGTTTCGTATGCACAGTTTACCACGAATATAACGTTTAAAATCATCTAGGAACGATAGGAAAAAAGTTTACTCTTACCGCGAACCGTCTAACCGACACGGCGCGGTACTTAGCAATTTTATCGTTCCAGCGATACCTAAGCGACTCGCCGGAAGTTAACTCGGTAAATACGCGTCCGAGAGAACTGGCGTCACGACACACGGTTTCGTATGCACAGTTTACCACGAATATAACGTTTAAAATCATCTAGGAACGATAGGAAAAAAGTTTACTCTTACCGCGAACCGTCTAACCGACACGGCGCGGTACTTAGCAATTTTATCGTTCCAGCGATACCTAAGCGACTCGCCGGAAGTTAACTCGGTAAATACGCGTCCGAGAGAACTGGCGTCACGACACACGGTTTCGTATGCACAGTTTACCACGAATATAACGTTTAAAATCATCTAGGAACGATAGGAAAAAAGTTTACTCTTACCGCGAACCGTCTAACCGACACGGCGCGGTACTTAGCAATTTTATCGTTCCAGCGATACCTAAGCGACTCGCCGGAAGTTAACTCGGTAAATACGCGTCCGAGAGAACTGGCGTCACGACACACGGTTTCGTATGCACAGTTTACCACGAATATAACGTTTAAAATCATCTAGGAACGATAGGAAAAAAGTTTACTCTTACCGCGAACCGTCTAACCGACACGGCGCGGTACTTAGCAATTTTATCGTTCCAGCGATACCTAAGCGACTCGCCGGAAGTTAACTCGGTAAATACGCGTCCGAGAGAACTGGCGTCACGACACACGGTTTCGTATGCACAGTTTACCACGAATATAACGTTTAAAATCATCTAGGAACGATAGGAAAAAAGTTTACTCTTACCGCGAACCGTCTAACCGACACGGCGCGGTACTTAGCAATTTTATCGTTCCAGCGATACCTAAGCGACTCGCCGGAAGTTAACTCGGTAAATACGCGTCCGAGAGAACTGGCGTCACGACACACGGTTTCGTATGCACAGTTTACCACGAATATAACGTTTAAAATCATCTAGGAACGATAGGAAAAAAGTTTACTCTTACCGCGAACCGTCTAACCGACACGGCGCGGTACTTAGCAATTTTATCGTTCCAGCGATACCTAAGCGACTCGCCGGAAGTTAACTCGGTAAATACGCGTCCGAGAGAACTGGCGTCACGACACACGGTTTCGTATGCACAGTTTACCACGAATATAACGTTTAAAATCATCTAGGAACGATAGGAAAAAAGTTTACTCTTACCGCGAACCGTCTAACCGACACGGCGCGGTACTTAGCAATTTTATCGTTCCAGCGATACCTAAGCGACTCGCCGGAAGTTAACTCGGTAAATACGCGTCCGAGAGAACTGGCGTCACGACACACGGTTTCGTATGCACAGTTTACCACGAATATAACGTTTAAAATCATCTAGGAACGATAGGAAAAAAGTTTACTCTTACCGCGAACCGTCTAACCGACACGGCGCGGTACTTAGCAATTTTATCGTTCCAGCGATACCTAAGCGACTCGCCGGAAGTTAACTCGGTAAATACGCGTCCGAGAGAACTGGCGTCACGACACACGGTTTCGTATGCACAGTTTACCACGAATATAACGTTTAAAATCATCTAGGAACGATAGGAAAAAAGTTTACTCTTACCGCGAACCGTCTAACCGACACGGCGCGGTACTTAGCAATTTTATCGTTCCAGCGATACCTAAGCGACTCGCCGGAAGTTAACTCGGTAAATACGCGTCCGAGAGAACTGGCGTCACGACACACGGTTTCGTATGCACAGTTTACCACGAATATAACGTTTAAAATCATCTAGGAACGATAGGAAAAAAGTTTACTCTTACCGCGAACCGTCTAACCGACACGGCGCGGTACTTAGCAATTTTATCGTTCCAGCGATACCTAAGCGACTCGCCGGAAGTTAACTCGGTAAATACGCGTCCGAGAGAACTGGCGTCACGACACACGGTTTCGTATGCACAGTTTACCACGAATATAACGTTTAAAATCATCTAGGAACGATAGGAAAAAAGTTTACTCTTACCGCGAACCGTCTAACCGACACGGCGCGGTACTTAGCAATTTTATCGTTCCAGCGATACCTAAGCGACTCGCCGGAAGTTAACTCGGTAAATACGCGTCCGAGAGAACTGGCGTCACGACACACGGTTTCGTATGCACAGTTTACCACGAATATAACGTTTAAAATCATCTAGGAACGATAGGAAAAAAGTTTACTCTTACCGCGAACCGTCTAACCGACACGGCGCGGTACTTAGCAATTTTATCGTTCCAGCGATACCTAAGCGACTCGCCGGAAGTTAACTCGGTAAATACGCGTCCGAGAGAACTGGCGTCACGACACACGGTTTCGTATGCACAGTTTACCACGAATATAACGTTTAAAATCATCTAGGAACGATAGGAAAAAAGTTTACTCTTACCGCGAACCGTCTAACCGACACGGCGCGGTACTTAGCAATTTTATCGTTCCAGCGATACCTAAGCGACTCGCCGGAAGTTAACTCGGTAAATACGCGTCCGAGAGAACTGGCGTCACGACACACGGTTTCGTATGCACAGTTTACCACGAATATAACGTTTAAAATCATCTAGGAACGATAGGAAAAAAGTTTACTCTTACCGCGAACCGTCTAACCGACACGGCGCGGTACTTAGCAATTTTATCGTTCCAGCGATACCTAAGCGACTCGCCGGAAGTTAACTCGGTAAATACGCGTCCGAGAGAACTGGCGTCACGACACACGGTTTCGTATGCACAGTTTACCACGAATATAACGTTTAAAATCATCTAGGAACGATAGGAAAAAAGTTTACTCTTACCGCGAACCGTCTAACCGACACGGCGCGGTACTTAGCAATTTTATCGTTCCAGCGATACCTAAGCGACTCGCCGGAAGTTAACTCGGTAAATACGCGTCCGAGAGAACTGGCGTCACGACACACGGTTTCGTATGCACAGTTTACCACGAATATAACGTTTAAAATCATCTAGGAACGATAGGAAAAAAGTTTACTCTTACCGCGAACCGTCTAACCGACACGGCGCGGTACTTAGCAATTT
>CAKAJI010000129.1:0-35656 GCA_916610255.1 Lasioglossum lativentre | reverse complement strand
GTATTTTCAATGATAAACTACTATATATTATAAGGTATTTTCAATGATACACTGCATATTACGTTTTATTATAAGGTATTTCCAATGATACCTGCATATTACGTTATATTATAACGTATTTTCATTGATACACTACAAATTACGGTATATTATAAATTATTTTCAATGATACACTGCATATTACGTTATATTATAAGGTATTTTCAATGATACACTGCATATTACGTTATATTATAAGGTATTTTCAATGATGCACTGCATATTACGTTATATTATTAGGTATTTTCAATGATACACTAAAAAATTACTATATATTATAAGGTATTTCCAATGATACACTGCATATTACGTTATATTATAAGGTATTTTCAATGATACACTGCATATTACGTTATATTATAAGGTATTTTCAATGATACACTGCATATTACGTTATATTATAAGGTATTTTCATTGATAGACTAGAATTACCACATATTCTAAGGTATTTTCAATGATACACTGCATATTACGTTATATTATAAGGTATTTTCAATGATACACAGAATATTACGTTTTATAATAAGGTATTTTCAATGATAAACTACTAAATATTATAAGGTATTTCCAATGATACACTACAAATTACGATATAGTATAAGGTATTTCCAATGATACACTGCATATTACGTTATATTATAAGGTATTTTGAATGATACACTGCATATTACGTTATATTATAAGGTATTTTCATTGATAGACTAGAATTACCATATATTCTACGGTATTTTCAATGATACACCGCATATTACGTTATATTATAAGGTATTTTCAATGATACACTGCATATTACGTTATATTATAAGGTATTTTCAATGATACACTGCATATTACGTTATATTATAAGGTATTTTCAATGATACACTGCATATTACGTCATATTATAAGGTATTTTCAATGATACACTGCATATTACGTTATATTATAAGGTATTTTCAATGATACACAGAATATTACGTTTTATAATAAGGTATTTTCAATGATAAACTACTAAATATTATAAGGTATTTCCAATGATACACTACAAATTACGATATATTACAAGGAATTTTCAATGATACACTGCATATTACGTTATATTATAAGGTATTTTCAATGATACACTGCATATTACGTTATATTATAAGGTATTTTCAATGATACACAGAATATTACGTTATATTATAAGGTATTTTCAATGATAAACTACTATATATTATAAGGTATTTTCAATGATACACTGCATATTAAGTTATATTATAAGGAATTTTCAATGATACACTGCATATTACGTTATATTATAAGGTATTTTCAATGATACACTACATATTACGATATATTATAAGGTATTTTCAATGATACACTGCATATTACTTTATATTATAAGGTATTTTCATTGATACACTACAAATTACGATATATTATAAGGTATTTTCAATGATACACAGCATATTACGTTATATTATAAGGTATTTTCAATGATAAACTACTATATATTATAAGGTATTTTCAATGATAAACTACTATATATTATAAGGTATTTTCAATGATACACGACAAATTACGATATATTATAAGGTATTTTCACTGATACACCGCATATTACGTTATATTATAATGTATTTTCAATGATACACTGCATATTACGTTATATTATAAGGTATTTTCAATGATACACAGAATATTACGTTATATTATAAGGTATTTTCAATGATAAACTACTATATATTACAAGGTATTTTCAATGATACACTACAAATTACCATATATTCTAAGGTATTTTCAATGATAAACTACTATATATTATAAGGTATTTTCAATGATACACTGCATATTACGTTTTATTATAAGGTATTTCCAATGATACTCTGCATATTACGTTATATTATAACGTATTTTCATTGATACACTACAAATTACGGTATATTATAAATTATTTTCAATGATACACTGCATATTACGTTATATTATAAGGTATTTTCAATGATACACTGCATATTACGTTATATTATAAGGTATTTTCAATGATGCACTGCATATTACGTTATATTATTAGGTATTTTCAATGATACACTAAAAAATTACTATATATTATAAGGTATTTCCAATGATACACTGCATATTACGTTATATTATAAGGTATTTTCAATGATACACTGCATATTACGTTATATTATAAGGTATTTTCAATGATACACTGCATATTACGTTATATTATAAGGTATTTTCATTGATAGACTAGAATTACCACATATTCTAAGGTATTTTCAATGATACACTGCATATTACGTTATATTATAAGGTATTTTCAATGATACACAGAATATTACGTTTTATAATAAGGTATTTTCAATGATACACTGCATATTACGTTATATTATAAGGTATTTTCAATGATACACTGCATATTACGTCATATTATAAGGTATTTTCAATGATACACTGCATATTACGTTATATTATAAGGTATTTTCAATGATACACAGAATATTACGTTTTATAATAAGGTATTTTCAATGATAAACTACTAAATATTATAAGGTATTTCCAATGATACACTACAAATTACGATATATTACAAGGAATTTTCAATGATACACTGCATATTACGTTATATTATAAGGTATTTTCAATGATACACTGCATATTACGTTATATTATAAGGTATTTTCAATGATACACAGAATATTACGTTATATTATAAGGTATTTTCAATGATAAACTACTATATATTATAAGGTATTTTCAATGATACACTGCATATTAAGTTATATTATAAGGAATTTTCAATGATACACTGCATATTACGTTATATTATAAGGTATTTTCATTGATAGCCTAGAATTACCATATATTCTAAGGTATTTCCAATGATACATTGCATATTACGTTATATTATTAGGTATTTTCAATGATACACTAAAAAATTAAGATATATTATAAGGTATTTCCAATGATACTCTGCATATTACGTTATATTATAAGGTATTTTCAATGATACACTGCATATTACGTTATATTATAAGGTATTTTCAATGATACACAGCATATTACGTTATATTATAAGGTATTTTCAATGATAAACTACTATATATTATAAGGTATTTTCAATGATAAACTACTATATATTATAAGGTATTTTCAATGATACACTACAAATTACGATATATTATAAGGTATTTTCACTGATACACTGCATATTACGTTATATTATAAGGAATTTTCATTGATAGACTACAATTACCATATATTCTAAGGTATTTTCAATGATACACTGCATATTACGTTATATTATAAGGTATTTTCAATGATACACTGCATATTACGTTTTATTATAAGGTATTTTCAATGATACACTGCATATTACGTTATATTATAAGGTATTTTCATTGATAGACTAGAATTACCACATATTCTAAGGTATTTTCAATGATACACTGCATATTACGTTATATTATAAGGTATTTTCAATGATACACAGAATATTACGTTTTATAATAAGGTATTTTCAATGATAAACTACTAAATATTATAAGGTATTTCCAATGATACACTACAAATTACGATATAGTATAAGTTATTTCCAATGATACACTGCATATTACGTTATATTATAAGGTATTTTGAATGATACACTGCATATTACGTTATATTATAAGGTATTTTCATTGATAGACTAGAATTACCATATATTCTACGGTATTTTCAATGATACACCGCATATTACGTTATATTATAAGGTATTTTCAATGATACACTGCATATTACGTTATATTATAAGGTATTTTCAATGATACACTGCATATTACGTTATATTATAAGGTATTTTCAATGATACACTGCATATTACGTCATATTATAAGGTATTTTCAATGATACACTGCATATTACGTTATATTATAAGGTATTTTCAATGATACACAGAATATTACGTTTTATAATAAGGTATTTTCAATGATAAACTACTAAATATTATAAGGTATTTCCAATGATACACTGCATATTAAGTTATATTATAAGGAATTTTCAATGATACACTGCATATTACGTTATATTATAAGGTATTTTCATTGATAGCCTAGAATTACCATATATTCTAAGGTATTTCCAATGATACATTGCATATTACGTTATATTATTAGGTATTTTCAATGATACACTAAAAAATTAAGATATATTATAAGGTATTTCCAATGATACTCTGCATATTACGTTATATTATAAGGTATTTTCAATGATACACTGCATATTACGTTATATTATAAGGTATTTTCAATGATACACTGCATATTACGTTATATTATAAGGTATTTTCAATGATAAACTACTATATATTATAAGGTATTTTCAATGATAAACTACTATATATTATAAGGTATTTTCAATGATACACTACAAATTACGATATATTATAAGGTATTTTCACTGATACACTGCATATTACGTTATATTATAAGGAATTTTCATTGATAGACTACAATTACCATATATTCTAAGGTATTTTCAATGATACACTGCATATTACGTTATATTATAAGGTATTTTCAATGATACACTGCATATTACGTTTTATTATAAGGTATTTTCAATGATACACTGCATATTACGTTATATTATAAGGTATTTTCATTGATGCACTACAAATTACCATATATTATAAGGTATTTTCAATGATACACTACAAATTACGATATATTATAAGGTATTTTCAATGATACACCGCATATTACGTTATATTATAATGTATTTTCAATGATACACTGCATATTACGTTATATTATAAGGTATTTTCAATGATACACTGCATATTACGTTTTATTATAAGGTATTCTCAATGATACACTGCATATTACGATTTATTATAAGGTATTTTCAATGATACACTGCATATTACGTCATATTATAAGGTATTTTCAATGATACACTGCATATTACGTTATATTATAAGGTATTTTCAATGATACACAGAATATTACGTTTTATAATAAGGTATTTTCAATGATAAACTACTAAATATTATAAGGTATTTCCAATGATACACTACAAATTACGATATATTACAAGGTATTTTCAATGATACACTGCATATTACGTTATATTATAAGGTATTTTCAATGATACACTGCATATTACGTTATATTATAAGGTATTTTCAATGATACACTGCATATTACGTTATATTATAAGGTATTTTCAATGATACACTGCATATTACGTTATATTATAAGGTATTTTCAATGATACACAGAATATTACGTTATATTATAAGGTATTTTCAATGATAAACTACTATATATTATAAGGTATTTTCAATGATACACTGCATATTACGTTATATTATTAGGTATTTCCAATGATACACTAAAAAATTACGATATATTATAAGGTATTTCCAAGGATACTCTGCATATTACGTTATATTATAAGGAATTTTCAATGATACACTGCATATTACGTTATATTATAAGGTATTTTCATTGATAGACTAGAATTACCATATATTCTAAGGTATTTTCAATGATACACAGAATATTACGTTATATTATAAGGTATTTTCAATGATAAACTACTATATATTACAAGGTATTTTCAATGATACACTGCATATTACGTTATATTATAAGGTATTTTCAATGATACACCGCATATTACGTTATATTATAATGTATTTTCAATGATACACTGCATATTACGTTATATTATAGGGTATTTTCAATGATACACTGCATATTACGTTATATTATAAGGTATTTTCAATGATACACAGAATATTACGTTTTATAATAAGGTATTTTCAATGATAAACTACTAAATATTATAAGGTATTTCCAATGATACACTACAAATTACGATATATTACAAGGTATTTTCAATGATACACTGCATATTACGTTATATTATTAGGTATTTCCAATGATACACTAAAAAATTACGATATATTATAAGGTATTTCCAAGGATACTCTGCATATTACGTTATATTATAAGGAATTTTCAATGATACACTGCATATTACGTTATATTATAAGGTATTTTCATTGATAGACTAGAATTACCATATATTCTAAGGTATTTTCAATGATACACAGAATATTACTTTATATTATAAGGTATTTTCAATGATAAACTACTATATATTACAAGGTATTTTCAATGATACACTGCATATTACGTTATATTATAAGGTATTTTCAATGATACACCGCATATTACGTTATATTATAATGTATTTTCAATGATACACTGCATATTACGTTATATTATAGGGTATTTTCAATGATACACTGCATACTACGTTATATTATTAGGTATTTTCAATGGTAGACTGCATATCTCGTTATATTATAAGGTATTTTCAATGATACACTGCATATTAAGTTATATTATAAGGTATTTTCAATGATACACCGCATATTACGTTATATTATAATGTATTTTCAATGATACACTGCATATTACGTTATATTATAAGGTATTTTCAATGATACACTACAAATTACCATATATTCTAAGGTATTTTCAATGATAAACTACTATATATTATAAGGTATTTTCAATGATACACTGCATATTACGTTATATTATAAGGTATTTCCAATGATACTCTGCATATTACGTTATATCATAACGTATTTTCATTGATACACTACAAATTACGATATATTATAAATTATTTTCAATGATACACTGCATATTACGTTATATTATAAGGTATTTTCAATGATACACTGCATATTACGTTATATTATAAGGTATTTTCAATGATACACTGCATATTACGTTATATTATAAGGTATTTTCAATGATACACTGCATATTACGTTATATTATAAGGTATTTTCAATGATACACCGCATATTACGTTATATTATAATGTATTTTCAATGATACACTGCATATTACGTTATATTATAAGGTATTTTCAATGATACACTGCATATTACGTAATATTATAAGGTATTTTCAATGATACACTGCATATTACGTTATATTATAAGGTATTTTCAATGATACACTGCATATTACGTTATATTATAAGGTATTTTCAATGATACACAGAATATTACGTTATATTATAAGGTATTTTCAATGATAAACTACTATATATTACAAGGTATTTTCAATGATACACTGCATATTAAGTTATATTATAAGGTATTTTCAATGATACACCGCATATTACGTTATATTATAATGTATTTTCAATGATACACTGCATATTACGTTATATTATAAGGTATTTTCAATGATACACAGCATATTACGTTATATTATAAGGTATTTTCAATGATAAACTACTATATATTATAAGGTATTTTCAATGATAAACTACTATATATTATAAGGTATTTTCAATGATACACGACAAATTACGATATATTATAAGGTATTTTCACTGATACACTGCATATTACGTTATATTATAAGTTATTTTCATTGATAGACTACAATTACCATATATTCTAAGGTATTTTCAATGATACACTGCATATTACGTTATATTATAAGGTATTTTCAATGATGCACTGCATATTACGTTATATTATTAGGTATTTTCAATGATACACTAAAAAATTACTATATATTATAAGGTATTTTCAATGATACACTGCATATTACGTTATATTATAAGGTATTTTCAATGATACACTGCATATTACGTTATATTATAAGGTATTTTCAATGATACACTACAAATTACGATATATTATAAGGTATTTTCAATGATACACTGCATATTACTTTATATTATAAGGTATTTTCATTGATACACTACAAATTACGATATATTATAAGGTATTTTCAATGATACACAGCATATTACGTTATATTATAAGGTATTTTCAATGATAAACTACTATATATTATAAGGTATTTTCAATGATAAACTACTATATATTATAAGGTATTTTCAATGATACACGACAAATTACGATATATTATAAGGTATCTTCACTGATACACTGCATATTACGTTATATTATAAGTTATTTTCATTGATAGACTACAATTACCATATATTCTAAGGTATTTTCAATGATACACTGCATATTACGTTATATTATAAGGTATTTTCAATGATACACTGCATATTACGTTATATTATAAGGTATTTTCAATGATACACTGCATATTACGTTATATTATAAGGTATTTTCATTGATGCACTACAAATTACCATATATTATAAGGTATTTTCAATGATAAACTACTATATATTATAAGGTATTTTCAATGATAAACTACTATATATTACAAGGTATTTTCAATGATACACTGCATATTAAGTTATATTATAAGGTATTTTCAATGATACACCGCATATTACGTTATATTATAATGTATTTTCAATGATACACTGCATATTACGTTATATTATAAGGTATTTTCAATGATACACAGAATATTACGTTATATTATAAGGTATTTTCAATGATAAACTACTATATATTACAAGGTATTTTCAATGATACACTACAAATTACCATATATTCTAAGGTATTTTCAATGATAAACTACTATATATTATAAGGTATTTTCAATGATACACTGCATATTACGTTATATTATAAGGTATTTCCAATGATACTCTGCATATTACGTTATATTATAACGTATTTTCATTGATACACTACAAATTACGATATATTATAAATTATTTTCAATGATACACTGCATATTACGTTATATTATAAGGTATTTTCAATGATACACTGCATATTACGTTATATTATAAGGTATTTTCAATGATGCACTGCATATTACGTTATATTATTAGGTATTTTCAATGATACACTAAAAAATTACTATATATTATAAGGTATTTTCAATGATACACTGCATATTACGTTATATTATAAGGTATTTTCAATGATACACTGCATATTACGTTATATTATAAGGTATTTTCAATGATACACTACAAATTACGATATATTATAAGGTATTTTCAATGATACACTGCATATTACTTTATATTATAAGGTATTTTCATTGATACACTACAAATTACGATATATTATAAGGTATTTTCAATGATACACTACTATATATTATAAGGTATTTTCAATGATAAACTACTATATATTATAAGGTATTTTCAATGATAAACTACTATATATTATAAGGTATTTTCAATGATACACGACAAATTACGATATATTATAAGGTATTTTCACTGATACACTGCATATTACGTTATATTATAAGTTATTTTCATTGATAGACTACAATTACCATATATTCTAAGGTATTTTCAATGATACACTGCATATTACGTTATATTATAAGGTATTTTCAATGATACACTGCATATTACGTTATATTATAAGGTATTTTCAATGATACACTGCATATTACGTTATATTATAAGGTATTTTCATTGATGCACTACAAATTACCATATATTATAAGGTATTTTCAATGATACACAGAATATTACGTTATATTATAAGGTATTTTCAATGATAAACTACTATATATTATAAGGTATTTTCAATGATACACTGCATATTAAGTTATATTATAAGGAATTTTCAATGATACACTGCATATTACGTTATATTATAAGGTATTTTCATTGATAGCCTAGAATTACCATATATTCTAAGGTATTTTCAATGATACACTGCATATTACGTTATATTATAAGGTATTTTCAATGATACACTGCATATTACGTTATATTATAAGGTATTTTCAATGATACACTGCATATTACGTTATATTATAAGGTATTTTCATTGATGCACTACAAATTACCATATATTATAAGGTATTTTCAATGATACACTGCATATTACGTTATATTATAAGGTATTTTCAATGATACACTGCATATTACGTTTTATTATAAGGTATTCTCAATGATACACTGCATATTACGATTTATTATAAGGTATTTTCAATGATACACTGCATATTACGATTTATTATAAGGTATTTTCAATGATACACTGCATATTACGTCATATTATAAGGTATTTTCAATGATACACTGCATATTACGTTATATTATAAGGTATTTTCAATGATACACAGAATATTACGTTTTATAATAAGGTATTTTCAATGATAAACTACTAAATATTATAAGGTATTTCCAATGATACACTACAAATTACGATATATTACAAGGTATTTTCAATGATACACTGCATATTACGTTATATTATAAGGTATTTTCAATGATACACTGCATATTACGTTATATTATAAGGTATTTTCAATGATACACTGCATATTACGTTATATTATAAGGTATTTTCAATGATACACTGCATATTACGTTATATTATAAGGTATTTTCAATGATACACAGAATATTACGTTATATTATAAGGTATTTTCAATGATAAACTACTATATATTATAAGGTATTTTCAATGATACACTGCATATTACGTTATATTATTAGGTATTTCCAATGATACACTAAAAAATTACGATATATTATAAGGTATTTCCAAGGATACTCTGCATATTACGTTATATTATAAGGAATTTTCAATGATACACTGCATATTACGTTATATTATAAGGTATTTTCATTGATAGACTAGAATTACCATATATTCTAAGGTATTTTCAATGATACACAGAATATTACGTTATATTATAAGGTATTTTCAATGATAAACTACTATATATTACAAGGTATTTTCAATGATACACTGCATATTACGTTATATTATAAGGTATTTTCAATGATACACCGCATATTACGTTATATTATAATGTATTTTCAATGATACACTGCATATTACGTTATATTATAGGGTATTTTCAATGATACACTGCATACTACGTTATATTATTAGGTATTTTCAATGATAGACTGCATATCTCGTTATATTATAAGGTATTTTCAATGATACACTGCATATCACGTTATATTATAAGGTATTTTCAATGATACACTGCATATTACATTATTTTATAAGGTATTTTTCATGATAGACTGCATACTACGTTATATTATAAGGTATTTTCAATGATACACTGCATATTACGTTATATTATAAGGTATTTTCAATGATACACTGCATATTACGAAATATTATAAGGTATTTTCAATGATACACTGCATATTACGTTATATTATAAGGTATTTTCAATGATACACTGCATATTACGTTATATTATAAGGTATTTTCAATGATACACTGCATATTACGTTATATTATAAGGTATTTTCATTGATGCACTACAAATTACCATATATTATAAGGTATTTTCAATGATACACTACAAATTACGATATATTATAAGGTATTTTCAATGATACACCGCATATTACGTTATATTATAATGTATTTTCAATGATACACTGCATATTACGTTATATTATAAGGTATTTTCAATGATACACTGCATATTACGTAATATTATAAGGTATTTTCAATGATACACTGCATATTACGTTATATTATAAGGTATTTTCAATGATACACAGAATATTACGTTTTATAATAAGGTATTTTCAATGATAAACTACTAAATATTATAAGGTATTTCCAATGATACACTACAAATTACGATATATTACAAGGTATTTTCAATGATACACTGCATATTACGTTATATTATAAGGTATTTTCAATGATACACTGCATATTACGTTATATTATAAGGTATTTTCAATGATACACAGAATATTACGTTATATTATAAGGTATTTTCAATGATAAACTACTATATATTATAAGGTATTTTCAATGATACACTGCATATTAAGTTATATTATAAGGAATTTTCAATGATACACTGCATATTACGTTATATTATAAGGTATTTTCATTGATAGCCTAGAATTACCATATATTCTAAGGTATTTCCAATGATACATTGCATATTACGTTATATTATTAGGTATTTTCAATGATACACTAAAAAATTAAGATATATTATAAGGTATTTCCAATGATACTCTGCATATTACGTTATATTATAAGGTATTTTCAATGATACACTGCATATTACGTTATATTATAAGGTATTTTCAATGATACACTACAAATTACGATATATTATAAGGTATTTTCAATGATACACTGCTTATTACTTTATATTATAAGGTATTTTCATTGATACACTACAAATTACGATATATTATAAGGTATTTTCAATGATACACAGCATATTACGTTATATTATAAGGTATTTTCAATGATAAACTACTATATATTATAAGGTATTTTCAATGATAAACTACTATATATTATAAGGTATTTTCAATGATACACTACAAATTACGATATATTATAAGGTATTTTCACTGATACACTGCATATTACGTTATATTATAAGGTATTTTCATTGATAGACTACAATTACCATATATTCTAAGGTATTTTCAATGATACACTGCATATTACGTTATATTATAAGGTATTTTCAATGATACACTGCATATTACGTTATATTATAAGGTATTTTCAATGATACACTGCATATTACGTTATATTATAAGGTATTTTCATTGATGCACTACAAATTACCATATATTATAAGGTATTTTCAATGATACACTACAAATTACGATATATTATAAGGTATTTTCAATGATACACCGCATATTACGTTATATTATAATGTATTTTCAATGATACACTGCATATTACGTCATATTATAAGGTATTTTCAATGATACACTGCATATTACGTTATATTATAAGGTATTTTCAATGATACACAGAATATTACGTTTTATAATAAGGTATTTTCAATGATAAACTACTAAATATTATAAGGTATTTCCAATGATACACTACAAATTACGATATATTACAAGGTATTTTCAATGATACACTGCATATTACGTTATATTATAAGGTATTTTCAATGATACACTGCATATTACGTTATATTATAAGGTATTTTCAATGATACACTGCATATTACGTTATATTATAAGGTATTTTCAATGATACACTGCATATTACGTTATATTATAAGGTATTTTCAATGATACACAGAATATTACGTTATATTATAAGGTATTTTCAATGATAAACTACTATATATTACAAGGTATTTTCAATGATACACTGCATATTACGTTATATTATAAGGTATTTTCAATGATACACTGCATATTACGTTATATTATAAGGTATTTTCATTGATACACTACAAATTACCATATATTATAAGGTATCTTCAATGATACACTGCATATTACGTTTTATTATAAGGTATTTTCAATGATACACTGCATATTACGTTATATTATAAGGAATTTTCAATGATACACTGCATATTACGTTATATTATAAGGTATTTTCATTGATAGACTAGAATTACCATATACAGGGTGTACGCGTTAAGTTATGTCACCATTTTTTAGGCATTTCCGGTAGTGCAATTAAAAAATGTTTTAAACAAAAGTTTATCAGTACTTGGTGAGCTACATTTTCGCATATTCAAAAATCTGAAAAAATGCTTTTTACATAAAAATGTAAAGGTCACCTTGACTTTATTAAATGGCACCATATGTTTTGGACGTCATAGGATTGTTGCTGACGTCGAGGAGAATTCAACAGTGTATTATACTATGACCTTGAAATGACCTCAAACTCAAAAATTTTGTGCAAACGTAATTTTAATGAAAAGTTATTTCTTATAAAATAAATCAAGTGACATCATGATGTTCGAACTGCGATCCACCTTCTATGATACAGAACTCCGCTCTTTGTATTAGATTTTTCGTTGTCGCCATAATTAGGGCGTCTCAGTTTATGTTTACTCTCGTCGCTTCCCATATTATGTTTGTATTTACCACTTACGGTTCAGAATCGTCAGTGTGTCATCGTGTCATCGATCTAATTCTCTTATTGTAGACAGTATTCCATCAGTCGTAGTTTAGTATATCACGATTTGATCTTTCAGAATGAGTAAGTTTTCAAACACAGAAAGATGTGATATGTTATCTGTTTTGAATGAATGTGGAAAAAGTGCACGCACGGCGGAGAGATTGTACAAAGAACGATTTCCAAATAGGAATTGTCCTTCTAGAGAAACGTTCCGTTATCTTACAAAATTATTGCTTTTACGTGGTAAATTTCCTGATGGGAAACATCCTACTCGCAGTAGACCCGTCACAAATGAAGACAATGCAATATTAGTGCTAAGTTATTTTGAAGCCAATCCGCACGCGTCTCTTCGACAAGTTGCAAAAGAATTGAATATGTCGGTCACAACTATTAATACAATTACGAGAAGATACAAATATCATGCATTTAAAATGACATTAGTTCAAGAACTGCGTATTACTGATGGACAGCGGCGATTAGAATTTCTGGCATGGCTAGTTGCTGTTAATGAAGAGGATCCTGAAATTTTTATGAAAATTATGTGGACAGATGAATCTAAATTTACAAATAATGGTGTTTTCAATCGACGAAATCAACGTTATTGGTCAACAGAGAATCCACACTGGACACGAGATCGCAACTTTCAAACTAAAATTAGTGTCAATGTTTGGTGTGGTATTTTAAATGGTCACTTAATCGGACCATATTTCTTCGAAGAAAATTTGACAGCTATTCGATATCTCAACTTCTTGGAAGAGAAACTTCCACACTTATTGCAAGATATTTCACTGAACATTAGGAACGATATGTACCTTCAACAAGACGGGTGTCCTGCCCACAATGCTATTATAATTAGGGGATATCTTAATAACAAGTTTAGAAATCGTTGGATAGGAACGTATGGTCCAATTCGTTGGCCACCGCGTTCTCCAGATCTGTCTCCGTTGGATTTTTATCTTTGGGGATATCTGCAATCCGTTGTATACGACACGACGATCAATAGTGTTCAAGAACTTCGAAATCGCATAACAACTGCATGTAATAACATAAACCGAGACGCCCTAATTATGGCGACAACGAAAAGTTTAATACAAAGAGCGGAGTTCTGTATCATAGAAGGTGGATCGCAGTTCGAACATCTGATGTAACTTGATTTATATTGTAAGAAATAACTTTTCATTAAAATTACGTTTGCACAAAATTTTTGAGTTTGAGGTCATTTCAAGGTCATGGTATAATACACTGTTCAATTCGCCTCGACGTCAGCAACAATCCTATGACGTCCAAAACATATGGTGCCATTTAAAAAAGTCAAGGTGACCTTTACATTTTTATGTAAAAAGCATTTTTTCAAATTTATGAATATGCGAAAATGTAGCTCACCAAGTACTGATAAACTTTTGTTTAAAACATTTTTTAATTGCACTACCGGAAATGCCTAAAAAATGGTGACATAACTTAACGCGTACACCCTGTATTCTAAGGTATTTTCAATGATACACCGCATATTACGTTATATTATAATGTATTTTCAATGATACACTGCATATTACGTTATATTATAGGGTATTTTCAATGATACACTGCATACTACGTTATATTATTAGGTATTTTCAATGATAGACTGCATATCTCGTTATATTATAAGGTATTTTCAATGATACACTGCATATCACGTTATATTATAAGGTATTTTCAATGATACACTGCATATTACATTATTTTATAAGGTATTTTTCATGATAGACTGCATACTACGTTATATTATAAGGTATTTTCAATGATACACTGCATATTACGTTATATTATAAGGTATTTTCAATGATACACTGCATATTACGAAATATTATAAGGTATTTTCAATGATGCACTGCATATTACGTTATATTATAAGGTATTTTCAATGATACACAGAATATTACGTTATATTATAAGGTATTTTCAATGATAAACTACTATATATTACAAGGTATTTTCAATGATACACCGCATATTACGTTATATTATAAGGTATTTTCAATGATAGACTGCATATTACATTATATTATAAGGTATTTTCAATGATAGACTGTATATTACGTTATATTATGAGGTATTTTCAATGATACACTGCATATTACGTTATATTATCAGGTATTTTCAATGATACACAGAATATTACGTTATATTATAAGGTATTTTCAATGATAAACTACTATATATTACAAGGTATTTTCAATGATACACTGCATATTACGTTATATTATAAGGTATTTTCAATGATAGACTGCATATTACATTATATTATAAGGTATTTTCAATGATAGACTGTATATTACGTTATATTATGAGGTATTTTCAATGATACACTGCATATTACGTTATATTATCAGGTATTTTCAATGATACTCTGCATATTACATTATATTATAAGGTATTTTCAATGATAGACTGCATATTACGTTATATTGTGAGGTATTTTCAATGATAGACTGCATATTACGTTATATTATAGGGTATTTTCAATCATACACTGCATATTACGTTATATTATAAGGTATTTCCAATGATACACTGCATATTACGTTATATTATAAGGTATTTTAAATGATACACTGCATATTACGTTATATTATAAAGTATTTTCAATGATACACGTCATATTACGTTATATTATAAGGTATTTTCAATGATACACTGCATATTACGTTATATTATAAGGTATTTTCAGTGATACACAGAATATTACGTTATATTATAAGGTATTTTCAATGATAAACTACTATATATTACAAGGTATTTTCAATGATACACTACAAATTACCATATATTCTAAGGTATTTTCAATGACACACTGCATATTACGTTTTATTATAAGGTATTTTCAATGATACACAGAATATTACGTTATATTATAAGGTATTTTCAATGATACACTGCATATTACGTTATATTATAAGGTATTTTCATTGATACACTACAAATTACCATATATTATAAGGTATCTTCAATGATACACTGCATATTACGTTTTATTATAAGGTATTTTCAATGATACACTGCATATTACGTTATATTATAAGGAATTTTCAATGATACACTGCATATTACGTTGTATTATAAGGTATTTTCATTGATAGACTAGAATTACCATATATTCTAAGGTATTTTCAATGATACACGGCATATTACGTTATATTATATGGTATTTTCAATGATACACTGCATATTACGTTATATTATAACGTATTTTCAATGATAAACTACATATTACGATATATTATATGGTATTTTCAATGATGCACTGCATATTACGTTATACTATATGGTATTTTCAATGATACACTACAAATTACGATATATTATAAGGTATTTTCAATGATACACTGCATATTACGTTATATCATAAGGTACTTTCAATGATACACTGCATATTACGTTATATCATAAGGTATTTTCAATGATACACTGCATATTACGTTATATCATAAGGTATTTTCAATGATACACTGCATATTACGTTATATTATAAGGTATTTTCAATGACACACTGCATATTACGTTTTATTATAAGGTATTTTCAATGATACACAGAATATTACGTTATATTATAAGGTATTTTCAATGATACACTGCATATTACGTTATATTATAAGGTATTTTCATTGATACACTACAAATTACCATATATTATAAGGTATCTTCAATGATACACTGCATATTACGTTTTATTATAAGGTATTTTCAATGATACACTGCATATTACGTTATATTATAAGGAATTTTCAATGATACACTGCATATTACGTTGTATTATAAGGTATTTTCATTGATAGACTAGAATTACCATATATTCTAAGGTATTTTCAATGATACACGGCATATTACGTTATATTATATGGTATTTTCAATGATACACTGCATATTACGTTATATTATAACGTATTTTCAATGATAAACTACATATTACGATATATTATATGGTATTTTCAATGATGCACTGCATATTACGTTATACTATATGGTATTTTCAATGATACACTACAAATTACGATATATTATAAGGTATTTTCAATGATACACTGCATATTACGTTATATCATAAGGTACTTTCAATGATACACTGCATATTACGTTATATCATAAGGTATTTTCAATGATACACTGCATATTACGTTATATCATAAGGTATTTTCAATGATACACTGCATATTACGTTATATTATAAGGTATTTTCAATGATACACTACAAATTACGATATATTATAAGGTATTTTCAATGATACACTGCATATTACGTTGTATTATAAGGTATTTTCATTGATAGACTAGAATTACCATATATTCTAAGGTATTTTCAATGATACACTGCATATTACGTTGTATTATAAGGTATTTTCATTGATAGACTAGAATTACCATATATTCTAAGGTATTTTCAATGATACACGGCATATTACGTTATATTATATGGTATTTTCAATGATACACTGCATATTACGTTATATTATAACGTATTTTCAATGATAAACTACATATTACGATATATTATATGGTATTTTCAATGATACACTGCATATTACGTTATATTATATGGTATTTTCAATGATACACTGCATATTACGTTATATTATAAAGTATTTTCAATGATAAACTATATATTACGATATATTATATGGTATTTTCAATGATACACTGCATATTACGTTATATTATATGGTATTTTCAATGATACACTGCATATTACGTTATATTATAAGGTATTTTCAATGATACACTGCATATTACGTTATACTATATCGTATTTTCAATGATTCACTACAAATTACGATATATTATAAGGTATTTTCAATGATACACTGCATATTACGTTGTATTATAAGGTATTTTCATTGATAGACTAGAATTACCATATATTCTAAGGTATTTTCAATGATACACTGCATATTACGTTTTATTATAAGGTATTTTCAATGATACACTGCATATTACCATATATTATAAGGTATTTTCAATGATATACTGCACATTACGTTGTATCATAAGGTATTTTCAATGATACACTGCATATTACGTTATAATATAAGATGTTTTCAATGATAAACTACTATATATTATAAGGTATTTTCAATGATGCACTGCATATTACGTTATACTATATGGTATTTTCAATGATACACTACAAAATACGATATATTATAAGGTATTTTCAATGATACACTGCATATTACGTTGTATTATAAGGTATTTTCAATGATACACTGCATATTACGTTTTATTATAAGGTATTTTCAATGATACACTGCATATTACCATATATTATAAGGTATTTTCAATGATATACTGCACATTACGTTGTATCATAAGGTATTTTCAATGATACACTGCATATTACGTTATATTATAAGATGTTTTCAATGATAAACTACTATATATTATAAGGTATTTTCAATGATGCACTGCATATTACGTTATACTATATGGTATTTTCAATGATACACTACAAAATACGATATATTATAAGGTATTTTCAATGATACACTGCATATTACGTTGTATTATAAGGTATTTTCATTGATAGACTAGAATTACCATATATTCTAAGGTATTTTCAATGATACACTGCATATTACGTTTTATTATAAGGTATTTTCAATGATACACTAAAAAATTACGATATATTATATGGTATTTTCAATGATACACTGCATATTACGTTATATTATAAGGTATTTTCAATGATACACTGCATATTACGTCATATTATAAGGTATTTTCAATGATACACTGCATATTACGTTATATTATAAGGTATTTTCAATGATACACAGAATATTACGTTTTATAATAAGGTATTTTCAATGATAAACTACTATATATTATAAGGTATTTTCAATGATACACTACAAATTACGATATATTACAAGGTATTTTCAATGATACACTGCATATTACGTTATATTATAAGGTATTTTCAATGATACACTGCATATTACGTTATATTATAAGGTATTTTCAATGATACACAGAATATTACGTTATATTATAAGGTATTTTCAATGATAAACTACAAATTACGATATATTATAAGGTATTTTCAATGATACACTACAAATTACGATATAGTATAAGGTATTTTCAATGATACACTACAAATTACGATATAGTATAAGGTATTTTCAATGATACACTGCATATTACGTTTTATTATAAGGTATTTTCGATGATACACTGCATATTACGTTATATTATAAGGTATTTTCAATGATACACTAAAAAATTACGATATATTATAAGGCATTTCCAATGATACACTGCATATTACGTTATATTATAAGGTATTTTCAATGATACACTGCATATTACGTCATATTATAAGATATTTTCAATGATACACTGCATATTACGTTATATTATAAGGTATTTTCAATGATACACAGAATATTACGTTTTATAATAAGGTATTTTCAATGATAAACTACTATATATTATAAGGTATTTTCAATGATACACTACAAATTACGATATATTACAAGGTATTTTCAATGATACACTGCATATTACGTTATATTATAAGGTATTTTCAATGATACACTGCATATTACGTTATATTATAAGGTATTTTCAATGATACACAGAATATTACGTTATATTATAAGGTATTTTCAATGATAAACTACTATATATTATAAGGTATTTTCAATGATACACTGCATATTACGTTATATTATAAGGTATTTTGAATGATACACTGCATATTGCGTTATATTATAAGGTATTTTCAATGATACACTGCATATTACGTTATATTATAAGGTATTTTCAATGATACACAGAATGTTACGTTATATTATAAGGTATTTTCAATGATAAACTACTATATATTATAAGGTATTTTCGATGATACACTGCATATTACGTTATATTATTAGGTATTTTCAATGATACACTAAAAAATTACGATATATTATAAGGTATTTCCAATGATACACTGCATATTACGTTATATTATAACGTATTTTCAATGATAAACTATATATTACGATATATTATATGGTATTTTCAATGATACACTGCATATTACATTATATTATAAGGTATTTTCGTTGATACATTACAAATTACCATATATTATAAGGTATTTTCAATGATACACTGCATATTACGTTATATTATAAGGTATTTTCAATGATACACTGCATATTACGTCATATTATAAGGTATTTTCAATGATACACTGCATATTACGTTATATTATAAGGTATTTTCAATGATACACAGAATATTACGTTTTATAATAAGGTATTTTCAATGATAAACTACTATATATTATAAGGTATTTTCAATGATACACTACAAATTACGATATATTACAAGGTATTTTCAATGATACACTGCATATTACGTTATATTATAAGGTATTTTCAATGATACACTGCATATTACGTTATATTATAACGTATTTTCAATGATAAACTATATATTACGATATATTATATGGTATTTTCAATGATACACTGCATATTACATTATATTATAAGGTATTTTCGTTGATACATTACAAATTACCATATATTATAAGGTATTTTCAATGCTACACTGCATATTACGTTATATCATAAGGTACTTTCAACGATACACTGCATATTACGTTATATTATAAGGTATTTTCAATGATAAACTACTATATATTACAAGGTATTTTCAATGATACACTACAAATTACGATATATTATAAGGTATTTTCAATGATACACTGCATATTACTTTATATTATAAGGTATTTTCAATGATACACTGCATATTACCTTATATTATAATGTATTTTCAATGATACACAGAATATTACGTTATATTATAAGGTATTTTCAATGATACACAGAATATTACGTTATATTATAAGGTATTTTCATTGATACACTACAAATTACCATATATTATAAGGTATTTTCAATGATACACTACAAATTACGATATAGTATAAGGTATTTCCAATGATACACTGCATATTATACATATAATAAGGTATTTTGAATGATACACTGCATATTACGTTATATTATAAGGTATTTTCATTGATAGACTAGAATTACCATATATTCTAAGGTATTTTCAATGATACACTGCATATTACGTTATATTATAAGGTATTTTCAATGATACACTGCATATTACGTTATATTATAAGGTATTTTCATTGATACACTACAAATTACCATATATTATAAGGTATTTTCAATGATACACTACAAATTACGATATAGTATAAGGTATTTCCAATGATACACTGCATATTACGTTATATTATAAGGTATTTTGAATGATACACTGCATATTGCGTTATATTATATGGTATTTTCAATGATACACTACAAATTACGATATATTATAAGGTATTTTCAATGATACACTGCATATTACGTTGTATTATAAGGTTTTTTCATTGATAGACTAGAATTACCATATATTCTAAGGTATTTTCAATGATACACTGCATATTACGTTATATTATGAGGTATTTTCAATGATACACTGCATATTACGTTATATTATAAGGTATTTTCGATGATACACTGCATTTTACGATATATTAGAAGGTATTTTGATTGATACAGTTCAAATTACCATATATTATAAGGTATTTTCAATGATATACTGCACATTACGTTGTATCATAAGGTATTTTCAATGATACACTGCATATTACGTTATATTATAAGATGTTTTCAATGATAAACTACTATATATTATAAGGTATTTTCAATGATGCACTGCATATTACGTTATACTATATGGTATTTTCAATGATACACTACAAATTACGATATATTATAAGGTATTTTCAATGATACACTGCATATTACGTTGTATTATAAGGTATTTTCATTGATAGACTAGAATTACCATATATTCTAAGGTATTTTCAATGATACACTGCATATTACGTTTTATTATAAGGTATTTTCAATGATACACTAAAAAATTACGATATATTATATGGTATTTTCAATGATACACTGCATATTACGTTATATTATAAGGTATTTTCAATGATACACTGCATATTACGTCATATTATAAGATATTTTCAATGATACACTGCATATTACGTTATATTATAAGGTATTTTCAATGATACACAGAATATTACGTTTTATAATAAGGTATTTTCAATGATAAACTACTATATATTATAAGGTATTTTCAATGATACACTACAAATTACGATATATTACAAGGTATTTTCAATGATACACTGCATATTACGTTATATTATAAGGTATTTTCAATGATACACTGCATATTACGTTATATTATAAGGTATTTTCAATGATACACAGAATATTACGTTATATTATAAGGTATTTTCAATGATAAACTACAAATTACGATATATTATAAGGTATTTTCAATGATACACTACAAATTACGATATAGTATAAGGTATTTTCAATGATACACTACAAATTACGATATAGTATAAGGTATTTTCAATGATACACTGCATATTACGTTTTATTATAAGGTATTTTCGATGATACACTGCATATTACGTTATATTATTAGGTATTTTCAATGATACACTAAAAAATTACGATATATTATAAGGCATTTCCAATGATACACTGCATATTACGTTATATTATAAGGTATTTTCAATGATACACTGCATATTACGTCATATTATAAGATATTTTCAATGATACACTGCATATTACGTTATATTATAAGGTATTTTCAATGATACACAGAATATTACGTTTTATAATAAGGTATTTTCAATGATAAACTACTATATATTATAAGGTATTTTCAATGATACACTACAAATTACGATATATTACAAGGTATTTTCAATGATACACTGCATATTACGTTATATTATAAGGTATTTTCAATGATACACTGCATATTACGTTATATTATAAGGTATTTTCAATGATACACAGAATATTACGTTATATTATAAGGTATTTTCAATGATAAACTACTATATATTATAAGGTATTTTCAATGATACACTGCATTTTACGTTATATTATAAGGTATTTTGAATGATACACTGCATATTGCGTTATATTATAAGGTATTTTCAATGATACACTGCATATTACGTTATATTATAAGGTATTTTCAATGATACACAGAATGTTACGTTATATTATAAGGTATTTTCAATGATAAACTACTATATATTATAAGGTATTTTCGATGATACACTGCATATTACGTTATATTATTAGGTATTTTCAATGATACACTAAAAAATTACGATATATTATAAGGTATTTCCAATGATACACTGCATATTACGTTATATTATAACGTATTTTCAATGATAAACTATATATTACGATATATTATATGGTATTTTCAATGATACACTGCATATTACATTATATTATAAGGTATTTTCGTTGATACATTACAAATTACCATATATTATAAGGTATTTTCGATGATACACTGCATATTACGTTATATTATTAGGTATTTTCAATGATACACTAAAAAATTACGATATATTATAAGGTATTTCCAATGATACACTGCATATTACGTTATATTATAACGTATTTTCAATGATAAACTATATATTACGATATATTATATGGTATTTTCAATGATACACTGCATATTACATTATATTATAAGGTATTTTCGTTGATACATTACAAATTACCATATATTATAAGGTATTTTCAATGATACACTGCATATTACGTTATATTATAAGGTATTTTCAATGATACACAGAATATTACGTTTTATAATAAGGTATTTTCAATGATAAACTACTATATATTATAAGGTATTTTCAATGATACACTACAAATTACGATATATTACAAGGTATTTTCAATGATACACTGCATATTACGTTATATTATAAGGTATTTTCAATGATACACTGCATATTACGTTATATTATAAGGTATTTTCAATGATACACAGAATATTACGTTATATTATAAGGTATTTTCAATGATAAACTACAAATTACGATATATTATAAGGTATTTTCAATGATACACTACAAATTACGATATAGTATAAGGTATTTTCAATGATACACTACAAATTACGATATAGTATAAGGTATTTTCAATGATACACTGCATATTACGTTTTATTATAAGGTATTTTCGATGATACACTGCATATTACGTTATATTATTAGGTATTTTCAATGATACACTAAAAAATTACGATATATTATAAGGCATTTCCAATGATACACTGCATATTACGTTATATTATAAGGTATTTTCAATGATACACTGCATATTACGTCATATTATAAGATATTTTCAATGATACACTGCATATTACGTTATATTATAAGGTATTTTCAATGATACACAGAATATTACGTTTTATAATAAGGTATTTTCAATGATAAACTACTATATATTATAAGGTATTTTCAATGATACACTACAAATTACGATATATTACAAGGTATTTTCAATGATACACTGCATATTACGTTATATTATAAGGTATTTTCAATGATACACTGCATATTACGTTATATTATAAGGTACTTTCAATGATACACAGAATATTACGTTATATTATAAGGTATTTTCAATGATAAACTACTATATATTATAAGGTATTTTCAATGATACACTGCATATTACGTTATATTATAAGGTATTTTGAATGATACACTGCATATTGCGTTATATTATAAGGTATTTTCAATGATACACTGCATATTACGTTATATTATAAGGTATTTTCAATGATACACAGAATGTTACGTTATATTATAAGGTATTTTCAATGATAAACTACTATATATTATAAGGTATTTTCGATGATACACTGCATATTACGTTATATTATTAGGTATTTTCAATGATACACTAAAAAATTACGATATATTATAAGGTATTTCCAATGTTACACTGCATATTACGTTATATTATAACGTATTTTCAATGATAAACTATATATTACGATATATTATATGGTATTTTCAATGATACACTGCATATTACATTATATTATAAGGTATTTTCGTTGATACATTACAAATTACCATATATTATAAGGTATTTTCAATGATACACTGCATATTACGTTATATTATAAGGTATTTTCAATGATACACTGCATATTACGTTATATTATAAGGTATTTTCAATGATACACTGCATATTACGTTATATTATAAGGTATTTTCAATGATACACAGAATATTACGTTTTATAATAAGGTATTTTCAATGATAAACTACTATATATTATAAGGTATTTTCAATGATACACTACAAATTACGATATATTACAAGGTATTTTCAATGATACACTGCATATTACGTTATATTATAAGGTATTTTCAATGATACACTGCATATTACGTTATATTATAACGTATTTTCAATGATAAACTATATATTACGATATATTATATGGTATTTTCAATGATACACTGCATATTACATTATATTATAAGGTATTTTCGTTGATACATTACAAATTACCATATATTATAAGGTATTTTCAATGCTACACTGCATATTACGTTATATCATAAGGTACTTTCAACGATACACTGCATATTACGTTATATTATAAGGTATTTTCAATGATAAACTACTATATATTACAAGGTATTTTCAATGATACACTACAAATTACGATATATTATAAGGTATTTTCAATGATACACTGCATATTACTTTATATTATAAGGTATTTTCAATGATACACTGCATATTACCTTATATTATAATGTATTTTCAATGATACACAGAATATTACGTTATATTATAAGGTATTTTCAATGATACACAGAATATTACGTTATATTATAAGGTATTTTCATTGATACACTACAAATTACCATATATTATAAGGTATTTTCAATGATACACTACAAATTACGATATAGTATAAGGTATTTCCAATGATACACTGCATATTACGTTATATTATAAGGTATTTTGAATGATACACTGCATATTGCGTTATATTATAAGGTATTTTCAATGATACACTGCATATTACGTTATATTATAAGGTATTTTCAATGATACACAGAATGTTACGTTATATTATAAGGTATTTTCAATGATACACAGAATGTTACGTTATATTATAAGGTATTTTCAATGATAAACTACTACATATTATAAGGTATTTTCAATGATACACTACAAATTACGATATAGTATAAGGTATTTCCAATGATACACTGCATATTACGTTATATCATAAGGTACTTTCAACGATACACTGCATATTACGTTATATTATAAGGTATTTTCAATGATAAACTACTATATATTACAAGGTATTTTCAATGATACACTACAAATTACGATATATTATAAGGTATTTTCAATGATACACTGCATATTACTTTATATTATAAGGTATTTTCAATGATACACTGCATATTACCTTATATTATAATGTATTTTCAATGATACACAGAATATTACGTTATATTATAAGGTATTTTCAATGATACACAGAATATTACGTTATATTATAAGGTATTTTGAATGATACACTGCATATTACATTATATTATAAGGTATTTTCATTGATACACTACAAATTACCATATATTATAAGGTATTTTCAATGATACACTACAAATTACGATATAGTATAAGGTATTTCCAATGATACACTGCATATTACGTTATATTATAAGGTATTTTGAATGATACACTGCATATTACGTTATATTATAAGGTATTTTCATTGATAGACTAGAATTACCATATATTCTAAGGTATTTTCAATGATACACTGCATATTACGTTAAATTATAAGGTATTTTCAATGATACACTGCATATTGTGTTATATTATAAGGAATTTTCAATGATACACTGCATATTACGTTATATTATAAGGTATTTTCATTGATAGCCTAGAATTACCATATATTCTAAGGTATTTCCAATGATACATTGCATATTACGTTATATTATAAGGTATTTTCAATGATACACTGCATATTACGTCATATTATAAGATATTTTCAATGATACACTGCATATTACGTTATATTATAAGGTATTTTCAATGATACACAGAATATTACGTTTTATAATAAGGTATTTTCAATGATAAACTACTATATATTATAAGGTATTTTCAATGATACACTACAAATTACGATATATTACAAGGTATTTTCAATGATACACTGCATATTACGTTATACTATAAGGTATTTTCAATGATACACTGCATATTACGTTATATTATAAGGTATTTTCAATGATACACAGAATATTACGTTATATTATAAGGTATTTTCAATGATAAACTACTATATGTTATAAGGTATTTTCAATGATACACTGCACATTACGTTATATTATAAGGTATTTTCAATGATACACTGCATATTACGTTATATTATAAGGTATTTTCATTGATACACTACAAATTACCATATATTATAAGGTATTTTCAATGATACACTGCATATTACGTTAAATTATAAGGTATTTTCAATGATACACTGCATATTACGTTTTATTATAAGGTATTTTCGATGATACACTGCATATTACGTTATATTATTAGGTATTTTCAATGATACACTAAAAAATTACGATATATTATAAGGTATTTCCAATGATACTCTGCATATTCCGTTATATTATAAGGTATTTTCAATGATACACTAAAAAATTACGTTATATTATAAGGTATTTTCAATGATACACTGCATATTACGTTATATTATAAGGTATTTTCATTGATACACTACAAATTACCATATATTATAAGGTATTTTCAATGATACACTGCATATTACGTTAAATTATAAGGTATTTTCAATGATACACTGCATATTACGTTTTATTATAAGGTATTTTCGATGATACACTGCATATTACGTTATATTATTAGGTATTTTCAATGATACACTAAAAAATTACGATATATTATAAGGTATTTCCAATGATACTCTGCATATTCCGTTATATTATAAGGTATTTTCAATGATACACTAAAAAATTACGATATATTATAAGGTATTTCCAATGATACTCTGCATACTACGTTATATTATAAGGAATTTTCAATGATACACTGCATATTACGTTATATTATAAGGTATTTTCATTGATAGCCTAGAATTACCATATATTCTAAGGTATTTCCAAAGATACATTGCATATTACGTTATATTATAAGGTATTTTCAATGATACACTGCATATTACGTTATATTATAAGGTATTTTCAATGATACACTGCATATTACGTTATATTATAAGGTATTTTCAATGATACACAGAATGTTACGTTATATTATAAGGTATTTTCAATGATAAACTACTATATATTATAAGGTATTTCCAATGATACTCTGCATATTACGTTATATTATAAGGAATTTTCAATGATACACTGCATATTACGTTATATTATAAGGTATTTTCATTGATAGCCTAGAATTACCATATATTCTCAGGTATTTTCATTGATACACTACAAATTACCATATATTATAAGGTATTTTCAATGATACACTACAAATTACGATATAGTATAAGGTATTTCCAATGATACACTGCATATTATACATATAATAAGGTATTTTGAATGATACACTGCATATTACGTTATATTATAAGGTATTTTCATTGATAGACTAGAATTACCATATATTCTAAGGTATTTTCAATGATACACTACAAATTACGATATATTATAAGGTATTTTCAATGATACACTGCATATAACTTTATATTATAAGGTATTTTCGATGATACACTGCATATTACGTTATATTATAAGGTATTTTCAATGATACACTGCATATTACGTTTTATTATAAGGTATTTTCGATGATACACTGCATATTACGTTATATTATTAGGTATTTTCAATGATACACTAAAAAATTTCGATATAGTATAAGGTATTTCCAATGATACACTGCATATTATACATATAATAAGGTATTTTGAATGATACACTGCATATTACGTTATATTATAAGGTATTTTCATTGATAGACTAGAATTACCATATATTCTAAGGTATTTTCAATGATACACTGCATATTACGTTATATTATAAGGTATTTTCAATGATACACTGCATATTACGTTATATTATAAGGTATTTTCATTGATACACTACAAATTACCATATATTATAAGGTATTTTCAATGATACACTACAAATTACGATATAGTATAAGGTATTTCCAATGATACACTGCATATTACGTTATATTATAAGGTATTTTGAATGATACACTGCATATTGCGTTATATTATAAGGTATTTTCAATGATACACTGCATATTACGTTATATTATAAGGTATTTTCAATGATACACAGAATGTTACGTTATATTATAAGGTATTTTCAATGATACACAGAATGTTACGTTATATTATAAGGTATTTTCAATGATAAACTACTATATATTATAAGGTATTTTCAATGATACACTACAAATTACGATATAGTATAAGGTATTTCCAATGATACACTGCATATTACGTTATATTATAAGGTATTTTGAATGATACACTGCATATTTCGTTATATTATAAGGTATTTTCATTGATAGACTAGAATTACCATATATTCTAAGGTATTTTCAATGATACACTGCATATTACGTTAAATTATAAGGTATTTTCAATGATACACTGCATATTACGTTTTATTATAAGGTATTTTCGATGATACACTGCATATTACGTTATATTATTAGGTATTTTCAATGATACACTAAAAAATTACGATATATTATAAGGTATTTCCAATGATACTCTGCATATTCCGTTATATTATAAGGTATTTTCAATGATACACTAAAAAATTACGATATATTATAAGGTATTTCCAATGATACTCTGCATATTACGTTATATTATAAGGAATTTTCAATGATACACTGCATATTACGTTATATTATAAGGTATTTTCATTGATAGCCTAGAATTACCATATATTCTAATGTATTTCCAAAGATACATTGCATATTACGTTATATTATAAGGTATTTTCAATGATACACTGCATATTACGTTATATTATAAGGGATTTTCAATGATACACTGCATATTACGTTATATTACAAGGTATTTTCAATGATACACAGAATGTTACGTTATATTATAAGGTATTTTCAATGATAAACTACTATATATTATAAGGTATTTCCAATGATACTCTGCATATTACGTTATATTATAAGGAATTTTCAATGATACACTGCATATTACGTTATATTATAAGGTATTTTCATTGATAGCCTAGAATTACCATATATTCTAATGTATTTCCAAAGATACATTGCATATTACGTTATATTATAAGGTATTTTCAATGATACACTGCATATTACGTTATATTATAAGGGATTTTCAATGATACACTGCATATTACGTTATATTACAAGGTATTTTCAATGATACACAGAATGTTACGTTATATTATAAGGTATTTTCAATGATAAACTACTATATATTATAAGGTATTTCCAATGATACTCTGCATATTACGTTATATTATAAGGAATTTTCAATGATACACTGCATATTACGTTATATTATAAGGTATTTTCATTGATAGCCTAGAATTACCATATATTCTCAGGTATTTTCATTGATACACTACAAATTACCATATATTATAAGGTATTTTCAATGATACACTACAAATTACGATATAGTATAAGGTATTTCCTATGATACACTGCATATTACGTTATATTATAAGGTATTTTGAATGATACACTGCATATTACGTTATATTATAAGGTATTTTCATTGATAGACTAGAATTACCATATATTCTAAGGTATTTTCAATGATACACTGCATATTACGTTAAATTATAAGGTATTTTCAATGATACACTGCATATTACGTTTTATTATAAGGTATTTTCGATGATACACTGCATATTACGTTATATTATTAGGTATTTTCAATGATACACTAAAAAATTACGATATATAATAAGGTATTTCCAATGATACACTGCATATTACGTTATATTATAAGGTATTTTCAATGATACACTGCATATTACGTCATATTATAAGGTATTTTCAATGATACACTGCATATTACGTTATATTATAAGGTATTTTCAATGATACACAGAATATTAGATTTTATAATAAGGTATTTTCAATGATAAACTACTATATATTATAAGGTATTTTCAATGATACACTACAAATTACGATATATTACAAGGTATTTTCAATGATACACTGCATATTACGTTATATTATAAGGTATTTTCAATGATACACTGCATATTACGTTATATTATAACGTATTTTCAATGATAAACTATATATTACGATATATTATATGGTATTTTCAATGATACACTGCATATTACATTATATTATAAGGTATTTTCGTTGATACATTACAAATTACCATAGTATTATAAGGTATTTTCAATGATACACTGCATATTACGTTATATCATAAGGTACTTTCAACGATACACTGCATATTACGTTATATTATAAGGTATTTTCAATGATAAACTACTATATATTACAAGGTATTTTCAATGATACACTACAAATTACGATATATTATAAGGTACTTTCAACGATACACTGCATATTACGTTATATTATAAGGTATTTTCAATGATAAACTACTATATATTACAAGGTATCTTCAATGATACACTACAAATTACGATATATTATAAGGTATTTTCAATGATACACTGCATATAACTTTATATTATAAGGTATTTTCAATGATACACTGCATATTACCTTATATTATAATGTATTTTCAATGATACACAGAATATTACGTTATATTATAAGGTACTTTCAACGATACACTGCATATTACGTTATATTATAAGGTATTTTCAATGATAAACTACTATATATTACAAGGTATTTTCAATGATACACTACAAATTACGATATATTATAAGGTATTTTCAATGATACACTGCATATAACTTTATATTATAAGGTATTTTCAATGATACACTGCATATTACCTTATATTATAATGTATTTTCAATGATACACAGAATATTACGTTATATTATAAGGTATTTTCAATGATACACAGAATATTACGTTATATTATAAGGTATTTTCATTGATACACTACAAATTACCATATATTATAAGGTATTTTCAATGATACACTACAAATTACGATATAGTATAAGGTATTTCCAATGATACACTGCATATTATACATATAATAAGGTATTTTGAATGATACACTGCATATTACGTTATATTATAAGGTATTTTCATTGATAGACTAGAATTACCATATATTCTAAGGTATTTTCAATGATACACCGCATATTACGTTAAATAATAAGGTATTTTCAATGATACACTGCATATTACGTTTTATTATAAGGTATTTTCGATGATACACTGCATATTACGTTATATTATTAGGTATTTTCAATGATACACTAAAAAATTACGATATATTATAAGGTATTTCCAATGATACTCTGCATATTCCGTTATATTATAAGGTATTTTCAATGATACACTAAAAAATTACGATATATTATAAGGTATTTCCAATGATACTCTGCATATTACGTTATATTATAAGGAATTTTCAATGATACACTGCATATTACGTTATATTATAAGGTATTTTCATTGATAGCCTAGAATTACCATATATTCTAATGTATTTCCAAAGATACATTGCATATTACGTTATATTATAAGGTATTTTCAATGATACACTGCATATTACGTTATATTATAAGGGATTTTCAATGATACACTGCATATTACGTTATATTACAAGGTATTTTCAATGATACACAGAATGTTACGTTATATTATAAGGTATTTTCAATGATAAACTACTATATATTATAAGGTATTTCCAATGATACTCTGCATATTACGTTATATTATAAGGAATTTTCAATGATACACTGCATATTACGTTATATTATAAGGTATTTTCATTGATAGCCTAGAATTACCATATATTCTCAGGTATTTTCATTGATACACTACAAATTACCATATATTATAAGGTATTTTCAATGATACACTACAAATTACGATATAGTATAAGGTATTTCCAATGATACACTGCATATTACGTTATATTATAAGGTATTTTGAATGATACACTGCATATTACGTTATATTATAAGGTATTTTCATTGATAGACTAGAATTACCATATATTCTAAGGTATTTTCAATGATACACTGCATATTACGTTAAATTATAAGGTATTTTCAATGATACACTGCATATTACGTTTTATTATAAGGTATTTTCGATGATACACTGCATATTACGTTATATTATTAGGTATTTTCAATGATACACTAAAAAATTACGATATATAATAAGGTATTTCCAATGATACACTGCATATTACGTTATATTATAAGGTATTTTCAATGATACACTGCATATTACGTCATATTATAAGGTATTTTCAATGATACACTGCATATTACGTTATATTATAAGGTATTTTCAATGATAGACAGAATATTACGTTTTATAATAAGGTATTTTCAATGATAAACTACTATATATTATAAGGTATTTTCAATGATACACTACAAATTACGATATATTACAAGGTATTTTCAATGATACACTGCATATTACGTTATATTATAAGGTATTTTCAATGATACACTGCATATTACGTTATATTATAACGTATTTTCAATGATAAACTATATATTACGATATATTATATGGTATTTTCAATGATACACTGCATATTACATTATATTATAAGGTATTTTCGTTGATACATTACAAATTACCATATATTATAAGGTATTTTCAATGATACACTGCATATTACGTTATATCATAAGGTACTTTCAACGATACACTGCATATTACGTTATATTATAAGGTATTTTCAATGATAAACTACTATATATTACAAGGTATTTTCAATGATACACTACAAATTACGATATATTATAAGGTATTTTCAATGATACACTGCATATAACTTTATATTATAAGGTATTTTCAATGATACACTGCATATTACCTTATATTATAATGTATTTTCAATGATACACAGAATATTACGTTATATTATAAGGTATTTTCAATGATACACAGAATATTACGTTATATTATAAGGTATTTTCATTGATACACTACAAATTACCATATATTATAAGGTATTTTTCAATGATACACTACAAATTACGATATAGTATAAGGTATTTCCAATGATACACTGCATATTATACATATAATAAGGTATTTTGAATGATACACTGCATATTACGTTATATTATAAGGTATTTTCATTGATAGACTAGAATTACCATATATTCTAAGGTATTTTCAATGATACACTACTATATATTATAAGGTATTTTCAATGATACACTACAAATTACGATATATTACAAGGTATTTTCAATGATACACTGCATATTACGTTATATTATAAGGTATTTTCAATGATACACTGCATATTACGTTATATTATAACGTATTTTCAATGATAAACTATATATTACGATATATTATATGGTATTTTCAATGATACACTGCATATTACATTATATTATAAGGTATTTTCGTTGATACATTACAAATTACCATATATTATATGGTATTTTCAATGATACACTGCATATTACGTTTTATTATAAGGTATTTTCGATGATACACTGCATATTACGTTATATTATAAGGTATTTTCAATGATACACTGCATATTACGTTTTATTATAAGGTATTTTCAATGATACACTGCATATTACGTCATATTATAAGATATTTTCAATGATACACTGCATATTACGTTATATTATAAGGTATTTTCAATGATACACAGAATGTTACGTTAT
>CAKAJI010000128.1:47500-55474 GCA_916610255.1 Lasioglossum lativentre | reverse complement strand
CATACGAAACCGTGTGTCGTGACGCCAGTTCTCTCGGACGCGTATTTACCGAGTTAACTTCCGGCGAGTCGCTTAGGTATCGCTGGAACGATAAAATTGCTAAGTACCGCGCCGTGTCGGTTAGACGGTTCGCGGTAAGAGTAAACTTTTTTCCTATCGTTCCTAGATGATTTTAAACGTTATATTCGTGGTAAACTGTGCATACGAAACCGTGTGTCGTGACGCCAGTTCTCTCGGACGCGTATTTACCGAGTTAACTTCCGGCGAGTCGCTTAGGTATCGCTGGAACGATAAAATTGCTAAGTACCGCGCCGTGTCGGTTAGACGGTTCGCGGTAAGAGTAAACTTTTTTCCTATCGTTCCTAGATGATTTTAAACGTTATATTCGTGGTAAACTGTGCATACGAAACCGTGTGTCGTGACGCCAGTTCTCTCGGACGCGTATTTACCGAGTTAACTTCCGGCGAGTCGCTTAGGTATCGCTGGAACGATAAAATTGCTAAGTACCGCGCCGTGTCGGTTAGACGGTTCGCGGTAAGAGTAAACTTTTTTCCTATCGTTCCTAGATGATTTTAAACGTTATATTCGTGGTAAACTGTGCATACGAAACCGTGTGTCGTGACGCCAGTTCTCTCGGACGCGTATTTACCGAGTTAACTTCCGGCGAGTCGCTTAGGTATCGCTGGAACGATAAAATTGCTAAGTACCGCGCCGTGTCGGTTAGACGGTTCGCGGTAAGAGTAAACTTTTTTCCTATCGTTCCTAGATGATTTTAAACGTTATATTCGTGGTAAACTGTGCATACGAAACCGTGTGTCGTGACGCCAGTTCTCTCGGACGCGTATTTACCGAGTTAACTTCCGGCGAGTCGCTTAGGTATCGCTGGAACGATAAAATAGCTAAGTACCGCGCCGTGTCGGTTAGACGGTTCGCGGTAAGAGTAAACTTTTTTCCTATCGTTCCTAGATGATTTTAAACGTTATATTCGTGGTAAACTGTGCATACGAAACCGTGTGTCGTGACGCCAGTTCTCTCGGACGCGTATTTACCGAGTTAACTTCCGGCGAGTCGCTTAGGTATCGCTGGAACGATAAAATTGCTAAGTACCGCGCCGTGTCGGTTAGACGGTTCGCGGTAAGAGTAAACTTTTTTCCTATCGTTCCTAGATGATTTTAAACGTTATATTCGTGGTAAACTGTGCATACGAAACCGTGTGTCGTGACGCCAGTTCTCTCGGACGCGTATTTACCGAGTTAACTTCCGGCGAGTCGCTTAGGTATCGCTGGAACGATAAAATTGCTAAGTACCGCGCCGTGTCGGTTAGACGGTTCGCGGTAAGAGTAAACTTTTTTCCTATCGTTCCTAGATGATTTTAAACGTTATATTCGTGGTAAACTGTGCATACGAAACCGTGTGTCGTGACGCCAGTTCTCTCGGACGCGTATTTACCGAGTTAACTTCCGGCGAGTCGCTTAGGTATCGCTGGAACGATAAAATTGCTAAGTACCGCGCCGTGTCGGTTAGACGGTTCGCGGTAAGAGTAAACTTTTTTCCTATCGTTCCTAGATGATTTTAAACGTTATATTCGTGGTAAACTGTGCATACGAAACCGTGTGTCGTGACGCCAGTTCTCTCGGACGCGTATTTACCGAGTTAACTTCCGGCGAGTCGCTTAGGTATCGCTGGAACGATAAAATTGCTAAGTACCGCGCCGTGTCGGTTAGACGGTTCGCGGTAAGAGTAAACTTTTTTCCTATCGTTCCTAGATGATTTTAAACGTTATATTCGTGGTAAACTGTGCATACGAAACCGTGTGTCGTGACGCCAGTTCTCTCGGACGCGTATTTACCGAGTTAACTTCCGGCGAGTCGCTTAGGTATCGCTGGAACGATAAAATTGCTAAGTACCGCGCCGTGTCGGTTAGACGGTTCGCGGTAAGAGTAAACTTTTTTCCTATCGTTCCTAGATGATTTTAAACGTTATATTCGTGGTAAACTGTGCATACGAAACCGTGTGTCGTGACGCCAGTTCTCTCGGACGCGTATTTACCGAGTTAACTTCCGGCGAGTCGCTTAGGTATCGCTGGAACGATAAAATTGCTAAGTACCGCGCCGTGTCGGTTAGACGGTTCGCGGTAAGAGTAAACTTTTTTCCTATCGTTCCTAGATGATTTTAAACGTTATATTCGTGGTAAACTGTGCATACGAAACCGTGTGTCGTGACGCCAGTTCTCTCGGACGCGTATTTACCGAGTTAACTTCCGGCGAGTCGCTTAGGTATCGCTGGAACGATAAAATTGCTAAGTACCGCGCCGTGTCGGTTAGACGGTTCGCGGTAAGAGTAAACTTTTTTCCTATCGTTCCTAGATGATTTTAAACGTTATATTCGTGGTAAACTGTGCATACGAAACCGTGTGTCGTGACGCCAGTTCTCTCGGACGCGTATTTACCGAGTTAACTTCCGGCGAGTCGCTTAGGTATCGCTGGAACGATAAAATTGCTAAGTACCGCGCCGTGTCGGTTAGACGGTTCGCGGTAAGAGTAAACTTTTTTCCTATCGTTCCTAGATGATTTTAAACGTTATATTCGTGGTAAACTGTGCATACGAAACCGTGTGTCGTGACGCCAGTTCTCTCGGACGCGTATTTACCGAGTTAACTTCCGGCGAGTCGCTTAGGTATCGCTGGAACGATAAAATTGCTAAGTACCGCGCCGTGTCGGTTAGACGGTTCGCGGTAAGAGTAAACTTTTTTCCTATCGTTCCTAGATGATTTTAAACGTTATATTCGTGGTAAACTGTGCATACGAAACCGTGTGTCGTGACGCCAGTTCTCTCGGACGCGTATTTACCGAGTTAACTTCCGGCGAGTCGCTTAGGTATCGCTGGAACGATAAAATTGCTAAGTACCGCGCCGTGTCGGTTAGACGGTTCGCGGTAAGAGTAAACTTTTTTCCTATCGTTCCTAGATGATTTTAAACGTTATATTCGTGGTAAACTGTGCATACGAAACCGTGTGTCGTGACGCCAGTTCTCTCGGACGCGTATTTACCGAGTTAACTTCCGGCGAGTCGCTTAGGTATCGCTGGAACGATAAAATTGCTAAGTACCGCGCCGTGTCGGTTAGACGGTTCGCGGTAAGAGTAAACTTTTTTCCTATCGTTCCTAGATGATTTTAAACGTTATATTCGTGGTAAACTGTGCATACGAAACCGTGTGTCGTGACGCCAGTTCTCTCGGACGCGTATTTACCGAGTTAACTTCCGGCGAGTCGCTTAGGTATCGCTGGAACGATAAAATTGCTAAGTACCGCGCCGTGTCGGTTAGACGGTTCGCGGTAAGAGTAAACTTTTTTCCTATCGTTCCTAGATGATTTTAAACGTTATATTCGTGGTAAACTGTGCATACGAAACCGTGTGTCGTGACGCCAGTTCTCTCGGACGCGTATTTACCGAGTTAACTTCCGGCGAGTCGCTTAGGTATCGCTGGAACGATAAAATTGCTAAGTACCGCGCCGTGTCGGTTAGACGGTTCGCGGTAAGAGTAAACTTTTTTCCTATCGTTCCTAGATGATTTTAAACGTTATATTCGTGGTAAACTGTGCATACGAAACCGTGTGTCGTGACGCCAGTTCTCTCGGACGCGTATTTACCGAGTTAACTTCCGGCGAGTCGCTTAGGTATCGCTGGAACGATAAAATTGCTAAGTACCGCGCCGTGTCGGTTAGACGGTTCGCGGTAAGAGTAAACTTTTTTCCTATCGTTCCTAGATGATTTTAAACGTTATATTCGTGGTAAACTGTGCATACGAAACCGTGTGTCGTGACGCCAGTTCTCTCGGACGCGTATTTACCGAGTTAACTTCCGGCGAGTCGCTTAGGTATCGCTGGAACGATAAAATTGCTAAGTACCGCGCCGTGTCGGTTAGACGGTTCGCGGTAAGAGTAAACTTTTTTCCTATCGTTCCTAGATGATTTTAAACGTTATATTCGTGGTAAACTGTGCATACGAAACCGTGTGTCGTGACGCCAGTTCTCTCGGACGCGTATTTACCGAGTTAACTTCCGGCGAGTCGCTTAGGTATCGCTGGAACGATAAAATTGCTAAGTACCGCGCCGTGTCGGTTAGACGGTTCGCGGTAAGAGTAAACTTTTTTCCTATCGTTCCTAGATGATTTTAAACGTTATATTCGTGGTAAACTGTGCATACGAAACCGTGTGTCGTGACGCCAGTTCTCTCGGACGCGTATTTACCGAGTTAACTTCCGGCGAGTCGCTTAGGTATCGCTGGAACGATAAAATTGCTAAGTACCGCGCCGTGTCGGTTAGACGGTTCGCGGTAAGAGTAAACTTTTTTCCTATCGTTCCTAGATGATTTTAAACGTTATATTCGTGGTAAACTGTGCATACGAAACCGTGTGTCGTGACGCCAGTTCTCTCGGACGCGTATTTACCGAGTTAACTTCCGGCGAGTCGCTTAGGTTTCGCTGGAACGATAAAATTGCTAAGTACCGCGCCGTGTCGGTTAGACGGTTCGCGGTAAGAGTAAACTTTTTTCCTATCGTTCCTAGATGATTTTAAACGTTATATTCGTGGTAAACTGTGCATACGAAACCGTGTGTCGTGACGCCAGTTCTCTCGGACGCGTATTTACCGAGTTAACTTCCGGCGAGTCGCTTAGGTATCGCTGGAACGATAAAATTGCTAAGTACCGCGCCGTGTCGGTTAGACGGTTCGCGGTAAGAGTAAACTTTTTTCCTATCGTTCCTAGATGATTTTAAACGTTATATTCGTGGTAAACTGTGCATACGAAACCGTGTGTCGTGACGCCAGTTCTCTCGGACGCGTATTTACCGAGTTAACTTCCGGCGAGTCGCTTAGGTATCGCTGGAACGATAAAATTGCTAAGTACCGCGCCGTGTCGGTTAGACGGTTCGCGGTAAGAGTAAACTTTTTTACTATCGTTCCTAGATGATTTTAAACGTTATATTCGTGGTAAACTGTGCATACGAAACCGTGTGTCGTGACGCCAGTTCTCTCGGACGCGTATTTACCGAGTTAACTTCCGGCGAGTCGCTTAGGTATCGCTGGAACGATAAAATTGCTAAGTACCGCGCCGTGTCGGTTAGACGGTTCGCGGTAAGAGTAAACTTTTTTCCTATCGTTCCTAGATGATTTTAAACGTTATATTCGTGGTAAACTGTGCATACGAAACCGTGTGTCGTGACGCCAGTTCTCTCGGACGCGTATTTACCGAGTTATAGCGAGTTAACTTCCGGCGAGTCGCTTAGGTATCGCTGGAACGATAAAATTGCTAAGTACCGCGCCGTGTCGGTTAGACGGTTCGCGGTAAGAGTAAACTTTTTTCCTATCGTTCCTAGATGATTTTAAACGTTATATTCGTGGTAAACTGTGCATACGAAACCGTGTGTCGTGACGCCAGTTCTCTCGGACGCGTATTTACCGAGTTAACTTCCGGCGAGTCGCTTAGGTATCGCTGGAACGATAAAATTGCTAAGTACCGCGCCGTGTCGGTTAGACGGTTCGCGGTAAGAGTAAACTTTTTTCCTATCGTTCCTAGATGATTTTAAACGTTATATTCGTGGTAAACTGTGCATACGAAACCGTGTGTCGTGACGCCAGTTCTCTCGGACGCGTATTTACCGAGTTAACTTCCGGCGAGTCGCTTAGGTATCGCTGGAACGATAAAATTGCTAAGTACCGCGCCGTGTCGGTTAGACGGTTCGCGGTAAGAGTAAACTTTTTTCCTATCGTTCCTAGATGATTTTAAACGTTATATTCGTGGTAAACTGTGCATACGAAACCGTGTGTCGTGACGCCAGTTCTCTCGGACGCGTATTTACCGAGTTAACTTCCGGCGAGTCGCTTAGGTATCGCTGGAACGATAAAATTGCTAAGTACCGCGCCGTGTCGGTTAGACGGTTCGCGGTAAGAGTAAACTTTTTTCCTATCGTTCCTAGATGATTTTAAACGTTATATTCGTGGTAAACTGTGCATACGAAACCGTGTGTCGTGACGCCAGTTCTCTCGGACGCGTATTTACCGAGTTAACTTCCGGCGAGTCGCTTAGGTATCGCTGGAACGATAAAATTGCTAAGTACCGCGCCGTGTCGGTTAGACGGTTCGCGGTAAGAGTAAACTTTTTTCCTATCGTTCCTAGATGATTTTAAACGTTATATTCGTGGTAAACTGTGCATACGAAACCGTGTGTCGTGACGCCAGTTCTCTCGGACGCGTATTTACCGAGTTATAAGCGAGTTAACTTCCGGCGAGTCGCTTAGGTATCGCTGGAACGATAAAATTGCTAAGTACCGCGCCGTGTCGGTTAGACGGTTCGCGGTAAGAGTAAACTTTTTTCCTATCGTTCCTAGATGATTTTAAACGTTATATTCGTGGTAAACTGTGCATACGAAACCGTGTGTCGTGACGCCAGTTCTCTCGGACGCGTATTTACCGAGTTAACTTCCGGCGAGTCGCTTAGGTATCGCTGGAACGATAAAATTGCTAAGTACCGCGCCGTGTCGGTTAGACGGTTCGCGGTAAGAGTAAACTTTTTTCCTATCGTTCCTAGATGATTTTAAACGTTATATTCGTGGTAAACTGTGCATACGAAACCGTGTGTCGTGACGCCAGTTCTCTCGGACGCGTATTTACCGAGTTAACTTCCGGCGAGTCGCTTAGGTATCGCTGGAACGATAAAATTGCTAAGTACCGCGCCGTGTCGGTTAGACGGTTCGCGGTAAGAGTAAACTTTTTTCCTATCGTTCCTAGATGATTTTAAACGTTATATTCGTGGTAAACTGTGCATACGAAACCGTGTGTCGTGACGCCAGTTCTCTCGGACGCGTATTTACCGAGTTAACTTCCGGCGAGTCGCTTAGGTATCGCTGGAACGATAAAATTGCTAAGTACCGCGCCGTGTCGGTTAGACGGTTCGCGGTAAGAGTAAACTTTTTTCCTATCGTTCCTAGATGATTTTAAACGTTATATTCGTGGTAAACTGTGCATACGAAACCGTGTGTCGTGACGCCAGTTCTCTCGGACGCGTATTTACCGAGTTAACTTCCGGCGAGTCGCTTAGGTATCGCTGGAACGATAAAATTGCTAAGTACCGCGCCGTGTCGGTTAGACGGTTCGCGGTAAGAGTAAACTTTTTTCCTATCGTTCCTAGATGATTTTAAACGTTATATTCGTGGTAAACTGTGCATACGAAACCGTGTGTCGTGACGCCAGTTCTCTCGGACGCGTATTTACCGAGTTAACTTCCGGCGAGTCGCTTAGGTATCGCTGGAACGATAAAATTGCTAAGTACCGCGCCGTGTCGGTTAGACGGTTCGCGGTAAGAGTAAACTTTTTTCCTATCGTTCCTAGATGATTTTAAACGTTATATTCGTGGTAAACTGTGCATACGAAACCGTGTGTCGTGACGCCAGTTCTCTCGGACGCGTATTTACCGAGTTAACTTCCGGCGAGTCGCTTAGGTATCGCTGGAACGATAAAATTGCTAAGTACCGCGCCGTGTCGGTTAGACGGTTCGCGGTAAGAGTAAACTTTTTTCCTATCGTTCCTAGATGATTTTAAACGTTATATTCGTGGTAAACTGTGCATACGAAACCGTGTGTCGTGACGCCAGTTCTCTCGGACGCGTATTTACCGAGTTATAAGCGAGTTAACTTCCGGCGAGTCGCTTAGGTATCGCTGGAACGATAAAATTGCTAAGTACCGCGCCGTGTCGGTTAGACGGTTCGCGGTAAGAGTAAACTTTTTTCCTATCGTTCCTAGATGATTTTAAACGTTATATTCGTGGTAAACTGTGCATACGAAACCGTGTGTCGTGACGCCAGTTCTCTCGGACGCGTATTTACCGAGTTAACTTCCGGCGAGTCGCTTAGGTATCGCTGGAACGATAAAATTGCTAAGTACCGCGCCGTGTCGGTTAGACGGTTCGCGGTAAGAGT
>CAKAJI010000128.1:35000-42500 GCA_916610255.1 Lasioglossum lativentre | reverse complement strand
AATTTTGGCAAGTTTATCTGCGAGGAAATTTTTAATTTCATCGTGTCGTTTGATGCGGAGCTTTTTTGTATGCACACACAAACCCAAAATGTGGCCCAGGGTTTCTGGTTGAGCATGGCATCGTCTACATTGTACGTCATTACTTTTGTTTGCTCTGGCTAGTGCGACTCTTGTACCAAAAGTATTTGTTCGTAAACGTATGGCGTCAATAAATCTGGATGGCTTTAATATATTACCGTTTGTTAGCCAGGAATTACCTATTCGGTCTCCCATAAAATCTCTGACACCGTGTCCTTGACTAGTCAGATTTAACCACTGGGTAATATTGTCTCGCCGGAGTCTTTTTTTTGCACTATCGATATCTTCGATAGTTGCGGGCCAGTTTATTCTTAGCGAATTTGCAATGGCTTTTATTCTTTTCTCCATTGTCTCATTAAATATTAGAGCGACTGCCGGATCTGTTGAATTCTTCATTTTAATGGATGTTTTAAGAACTGATAATTTGATGATATGTTCAAATTTAGGGAGACCAAGGCCTCCATTACCTTTTGGAGTATAAAAGAACCCTGTGGCAGTAGAAGGTATAAGGTGCAGTATTTCTTTTACTTGCTGCCTTATTTCATTATCCAATAGTTTGAGGACTGCATCACATGGTGGGTTGACCAGAAGGCCATATATGAAACGAGGTAGGATGTGAGTAGTCAGTAGTTCCAACTTTTGCTGCGGTTTTAGGCCGAGTTTTCTCACTCGCTTAATCACTTTAATAATTTCAGGTACCAAGACACCTCTGTATAGGCCTTTCCATGGGCCTATATTTGCGCCTAAATATTTAAAAATATCGTCCGGTTCGACGTTCGGAATAATTTCGCCATTGTTAGATTTAAGGTTTGCGTCACTGATGTACCATGTGTCTTTTCCGGTTACGATTTGGAAACAGGAACTTTTATCCGCTGAGATACGCATACCTAGGTTGTCAAGGTATCGGTTCACTTGTACCAGTTGCTCTTGTGCTTCTGGGAGATCTTTACCCAGAAGAACAATATCGTCTGCGAAAGCCAATACTGATATTTTAGTCGTTTGGTTGACGTTAACGCCTTCAAATTTCTCTTCAAGAGTATCCAGTAGAGGTTCCATGCAGAGATTAAATAATAGTGGGGATAAGGGGTCACCCTGTTTCACGCCTCTTAGCATTTTAATTTTAACGGTTTCTTTATTTTTTGCTTTAATATCAGTTGTGCAATTTTCATACATTTTAAGTATTAGATTAATTATTAATTTTGGTACACCCTTCTTTGCTAGAGCCCTTGTTAGCGCAGAGTGCGGTATGGAATCGAAAGCCTTTGAGACATCAACAACTGTAAACATACCACCGTTATTGTGTTTGCATTGTGTAATGGCTTCGTTAAATAGAGAAATATTGTGTCTACAGCCATCTTCCGAAGTAAAACCCTTTTGCCGCATGTTTTGTATAATAAAGGTTCTTAGTCGGGTATCAATGATAGCGGAGAAGACTCGACTCAGGATAGAGCTGATTGTAATTGGTCGCCAATTACTTATTTTGTTGAGATCCTTACCAACTTTTGGTATTAAGGTGGTGCGGTTTATTTTCCAGCACTCTGGGTAATGGTTACTATATAAAAGTATATTATATAGGGTCGCTAAGAGCACCGCTAGTCCAGGTTTACACAGGTGTTCCTTTTGCAGGCCATCGGGACCACATGCGGCTTTAGCTCTCATTTTGCTTATTCTTTTTTCTATCTCTTCCATTGTAATTGGCGGAAACACGTCCGTTAGTGTATGTGGAGTAATATTTCTGCTATCGTTAGCAATATTGGGGCCTGGTGTTTCCCATAGGTTGTGGTAAAGTTTTCGTATTTCATCTGCTGGCGGAGGCTGTATAGGTGGTCCTAGTAATGATGTATCACCATTTACTGCCATTTCAGCTAGTCTTTTAGGACATTCCTTATAGATCTCCTGGCACCTCGCATAGAAAAATCTCTTCCGTTCGTTTGTGTTACTATTTCTATTATTGTTATTACTGTTTTTATTGTTATTACTCTTTTTATTATTATTACTGTTTTTATTATTATTATTATTACTGTTTTTATTGTTGTTATTTATATTGTTAGTATTTTTAGTCCGGTTGTTGTTAGAATTTTTTGCATGTTGTTCAGTGTTATTTTTAGCACATCTAGCTTTGTTGTTTTTAGTTTTATTGCGGTGTTTGGTTTCAATGTCAGACTCATATAATAGATAAGGGGTTAAAATATTAGAAATAAATATATCTATTTTTTCACTTAAATCAGTTAGATCGCTAAAGGAGGATTTCCATACATCACACATTTTGCCATGTATATCTTTAATACCCACAGGTATATCTGTGTTATTCATATTAATGTTTATATTTATATTTATTACTTCAAAAAGTATACGGTGCCATTCGTTATAGTTTTCGCTATCCGCAGTCCAGTCTAGTCTTTCGTCAGCGTCGGCAGATTCTTCATTCGTTGAACTAGATGATGATAGCGGTGACGTATATGCAGTATTGACCTCAGAAGCCTGAGTACCTAGACTGTTTGCTGCCAGCGCCCTATTGCATAATCGGAGTTGTTTACGCTTGTCACTAATTTGTTTAAGAGTTTTAGTAGTAATATGTTTATTTATTTGTACATTCGGATATTTATTGTTCGAGTATTTAATATCCAATTCTTTAAGTAGCTCGATTTCGCTGTCAGTCCAGACCTTTTTGTGAAGTCCTCTTGCATTCCTGCTTGGTTCAACTACGTTCTGTTTTAGTTGTCTTTTTTCATTCCGTAACTTTGGGTGTGCATGCCGTTCGTGAGTAGAAAGACCTCTCTGTGTATCAAACGACATTGAGCAGGATTCACATTGGAATTGTTTCTGCCCAGAGTCCATTAATGGTCCCTTGCATTTACCGTAGTGGCACCTCGTGCTATGGAGTTTCGGATAAAATTTATTACACTTTACGCAGGCCCATTGTACTTCTTCAAGAAGATGGTGTAGTTTAAAATGTTTTTCTAGGTCTGAGGGGTTAATAAATGCGAAGTTCTTCTGCATCCTTTCACAGAATGGGCATTTTATATCGTTACCTTCGAATGGAATGTATATAATCGCGATATGGGGTTCGATTCTCATGTCCGTTGTATCAGCCAGGTTGTCAACATGTATCCCCTCCTGAGCGGAAGTTTCCGCCACGACATTCCCGGGACAAGGAGATGTCGCGTCCGAGGCTATATTATTTGAAGCCATTTCTGTTTCGTATTTATGAATTATCTTTGCATTTGTTACCAAATATAAGCCTTATCATGTCCAAAGTGAGAAGCACGGTCGTTTCATAGATCCATCATTCGTTCAAAACGTTAATTAAATTTACATTTAGTAGGTGTACTTCCATATATTCACAGGTTTACCTGTTGGCGGAGATCCGATTAACTGTGGAGAAGTTTTATTTCCGTGAATTCCCAAGATAACCCTTGGTTGTGGAATGTAAGAAATCCCACCTATTTACCGCATCATTAGCTTCTGAGGATGGATGTTATGTCCTCTCATAGTGAGGCGGTTATCGCAGCACGCCATTTAGCCGTGATTGATGCCTCCGCAAATAGCGCTCACTTTTGCGGAGACAACAATCACGTTGACCAGCGGGAACCTCGTGGAGGTAGGTCGTGCAGCTTGGATGGTGAGAGGCTAAGGGCCCAGGGGCCTATATTGCGCATCACCATCCCATGTAACTAAGGCTCTCAACAGAGTCCGCATCGCCCAATAGGCGCCACTTGATGAAATGTGGCTCCCGATTCCTCCACACCTCCTCGAGGTGGGAGCTGGGCAACGTCCGACTGGGACGTTTCTTAAGAGAGTCATAGTTACTCCCGCCGTTTACCCGCGCTTTTTTGAATTTCTTCACGTTGACATTCAGAGCACTGGGCAGAAATCACATTGCGTCAACACCCGTGGGGGCCATCGCAATGCTTTGTTTTAATTAGACAGTCGGATTCCCCTAGTCCGTGCCAGTTCTGAGCTGAGCGTTGAATGGCGGCCGAAGAGGACGACCGTTCTAGACGGAAGCCTCGCAGCAAGGAAGATCCGCGGGAGGCCAAGGCACGGGACCGAGCTCGGATTCCCATCAATAATGTGTTCACCTCGCCCAGGCCCGGCACGTCAGCCAGACCCGCTTCCCGACCAAGCCCGACACGCCCCGCTCCTCAGAGCCAATCCTTATTCCGAAGTTACGGATCCAATTTGCCGACTTCCCTTACCTACATTAATCTATCGACTAGAGGCTCTTTACCTTGGAGACCTGCTGCGGATATGGGTACGAACCGGCGCGACACCTCCACGTGGCCCTCTCCTGGATTTTCAAGGTCCGAGGGGAAGATCCGGACACCGCCGCAACTGCGGTGCTCTTCGCGTTCCAAACCCTATCTCCCTGCTAGAGGTTTCCAGGGAACTCGAACGCTTATACAGAAAAGAAAACTCTCCCCGGATCTCCCGACGGCGTCTCCAGGTCATTTTGGGTTACCCCGACGAACACTCTTACGAGGGCCCGAATGGTATGCGGTTCCGCTGCCGGGTTCCGGAATAGAAACCGGATTCCCTTTCGCCCGATGGGTGTGTGTTTGTTATGTATAGAATACATTTTCTCTCTCTCTTAGGACACCTCATCTACATAGGATTTCTCTTAGGGCTTAGGATCGACTGACTCGTGTGCAACGGCTGTTCACACGAAACCCTTCTCCACGTCAGTCCTCCAGGGCCTCGCTGGAGTATTTGCTACTACCACCAAGATCTGCACCGACGGCGGCTCCAGGCAGGCTCACGCCCAGACCCTTCTGCGCACACCGCCGCGACCCTCCTACTCGTCAGAGCTTCATGGAAGACGCGCCTTTAAAAAAAGCTAACGTCAACCCCACTTGCCGCTGACGGCGGAGTATAGGCGCGACGCTTCAGCGCCATCCATTTTCAGGGCTAGTTGCTTCGGCAGGTGAGTTGTTACACACTCCTTAGCGGATTCCGACTTCCATGGCCACCGTCCTGCTGTCTTAAGCAACCAACGCCTTTCATGGTATCCCATAAGCGTCGACTTAGGCGCCTTAACTCTGCGTTTGGTTCATCCCACAGCGCCAGTTCTGCTTACCAAAATTGGCCCACTTGGCACTCTGATCCAAATAATCTCGTGGCTTCATTGATCCAAGCAAGCCAGAGATCTCACCCATTTAAAGTTTGAGAATAGGTTGAGGTCGTTTCGGCCCCAAGGCCTCTAATCATTCGCTTTACCAGATGAGACTCGCACACGTTCACTAAAAGAGAACGAGCGAGTGCCAGCTATCCTGAGGGAAACTTCGGAGGGAACCAGCTACTAGATGGTTCGATTAGTCTTTCGCCCCTATACCCAGTTCCGACGATCGATTTGCACGTCAGAATCGCTACGGACCTCCATCAGGGTTTCCCCTGACTTCGTCCTGACCAGGCATAGTTCACCATCTTTCGGGTCCCAACGTGTACGCTCTGGGTGCGCCTCTTCTCGCAATGAGAACGAGACGCCCCGGGAGTGCGAGGCCGCATCGTAACGCGGCCCATCCTCCCTTGGTCGACGCTAAGGTACGACCTTCACTTTCATTGCGCCTTTAGGTTTACATGTCCCAATGACTCGCGCACATGTTAGACTCCTTGGTCCGTGTTTCAAGACGGGTCCTGAGAGTACCCAAAGCAGTAGCGTCGCTGACCGGTAATTCGAAGCTTGGCCAGTCCGAGGACACCGCCTGCTAACAGCTGGTTAGGCCCGGAGCCGGCACCAGGTCCGTACCTCCGGGTAAAACTAACCGAGCTTGCGGCGGGCCTGACGCACACACATTCGAGAATGGATTGGTTGCGGCCCGATACCGTCAGAGTACCGTCACGCAGCCGGCCAGGCGATCGAGCGTCTCCCGTGTGCGCATGTAAGCGACACGGCAGTCAACAACTCGGGCCGTAGACCGACACGCAACGGGTCGCGACGTTCTACTAAGGGAGAAGTGCACGACTACGTAGCCGGAACATTTGCCGAAGATGGTGTACCCTCGCACTGGAACCACGAAGGCCCATTGCGGGGTATCTGCGCACCAACGGAAGCCAGCTTCGTCGACGATGAATCTCCCCATTCGATCTTTTGGGTTTCTCAGGTTTACCCCTGAACGGTTTCACGTACTCTTGAACTCTCTCTTCAAAGTTCTTTTCAACTTTCCCTCACGGTACTTGTTCGCTATCGGTCTCGTGGTCATATTTAGCCTTAGATGGAGTTTACCACCCACTTAGGGCTGCACTCTCAAGCAACCCGACTCTAAGGAGAGGTCCTCCCGAAACGCGTACCGGTCGCTACGGGCCTGGCACCCTCTACGGGTAAATGGCCCCATTCAAGATGGACTTGGACGCGGTTCGACGTCACGGGATAAATTGACCCTCCTAAACACTACATTTCCCAACGGCAGAACCGCGGGATTCAGTGCTGGGCTAATTCCTGTTCGCTCGCCGCTACTAAGGAAATCCTTGTTAGTTTCTTTTCCTCCGCTTAGTAATATGCTTAAATTCAGCGGGTAATCTCGCCTACTCTGAGGTCGTCTAACGTGAAAAAAAAATCTTTCGTATATTTCGCCGAAAGAGCATTAAAAAGTACGCACGAGAACACGTACAGAGGAGCACAAAAAAAAAAAACAAAACACCACTACTCGACGAAGAAGCTTAATGAAACCAATATGTCTTATGCGCCACACCAAAGTGTCTCTCTTTCTTTCTCTTCATATTGCTCGTCGATCGGAAACTCTCGCTAGACGATCCGCCGGTTAAACTTTAACGTCCGTCGAAAAGAACTTCCGGGGACTGGACGACCGGCAGATCGCGCGGTTTCGCGATCGCAAATGAAGAAAAAAAAATGACATGGGGCGACCGACAAAGGTCATTTACCTTCTCCGCGGTGCTAATCTCTCTTGTGCGTGACAATGAAGTTCGAAAGCCACTCCAATAGAGGAGTATATATAAAATATTAACTCTCGGTGGGATTTCTTTCTCTCTAACACACTCTAGACACACACGGGGGTACAGAAACGTTGCGCACAGACGACATCATATCTCGATCAAACCAAAGAGACACGAGAGAGATCTCGCGCGGTCGTCATTCAATTAAACGAACGTGGCGATGGAATGGCAACACGCTGATTAGCGAGGACACGCGACGACGGGGAAATTTTATTCAACCCGATACAAGTACGCGTGCTCGTCCCGCACAATTTAGCGTTGCTCCGCTGTCCATCGATTATCCAAGCGTTCGTAGAACGAGAGACCAACGTCTTTTTTCTCTTCTCGAAGGACTCTCACAATGTTTGTCGAGAAGTCGCTAGGCAACGACGACCCTCCGCATGCATGTTAAATATGTAGAGACAGAAACACATCCACGCACAAGCGTATTTCTCTTTATATATATATATCTCCCTGGGGCTTACATCGCAC
>CAKAJI010000128.1:20000-30000 GCA_916610255.1 Lasioglossum lativentre | reverse complement strand
TAGAATAGCCCCAAGCGCACGCTGAACCGATCGAAGCGACCGAACGGTCGACTCTCTTATAGATACCGAACGGCCGGCCGGGACGCCGGCGCCGCGCGGTCAATAGCACGCGCGCTTATGGCGGTAAACCGTCGCGGCAACAGCCCAACCGGCGGGGCTGTTGGGACTTAGAGCGAAAAAACTGTGAAAATTTATTTCGTAAAATACAATAAATTTTTGTATTTCTAGGATATTTAACACAAAACATTCAACTTTTCATATACTTTCTCGGACTCAAAAATTTTTTTAAGTTCCAACGGCAAGAGTAAACTTTTTCTGTATCGATTCCAGGCGATTTTAAATGTTAGATCATTGTAATATAAAACATATTAACAATGAATATAAAGTTACAAAGCGCTACAATGCGTATTTACCGAAATAATTGAAAATAATGGTCGATAGCGTACTACTTCGTTGCTCGAAGTCCCACCGGTAAGAGTAAACTTTTTTCCTATCGTTCCTAGATGATTTTAAACGTTATATTCGTGGTAAACTGTGCATACGAAACCGTGTGTCGTGACGCCAGTTCTCTCGGACGCGTATTTACCGAGTTATAAGCGAGTTAACTTCCGGCGAGTCGCTTAGGTATCGCTGGAACGATAAAATTGCTAAGTACCGCGCCGTGTCGGTTAGACGGTTCGCGGTAAGAGTAAACTTTTTTCCTATCGTTCCTAGATGATTTTAAACGTTATATTCGTGGTAAACTGTGCATACGAAACCGTGTGTCGTGACGCCAGTTCTCTCGGACGCGTATTTACCGAGTTAACTTCCGGCGAGTCGCTTAGGTATCGCTGGAACGATAAAATTGCTAAGTACCGCGCCGTGTCGGTTAGACGGTTCGCGGTAAGAGTAAACTTTTTTCCTATCGTTCCTAGATGATTTTAAACGTTATATTCGTGGTAAACTGTGCATACGAAACCGTGTGTCGTGACGCCAGTTCTCTCGGACGCGTATTTACCGAGTTAACTTCCGGCGAGTCGCTTAGGTATCGCTGGAACGATAAAATTGCTAAGTACCGCGCCGTGTCGGTTAGACGGTTCGCGGTAAGAGTAAACTTTTTTCCTATCGTTCCTAGATGATTTTAAACGTTATATTCGTGGTAAACTGTGCATACGAAACCGTGTGTCGTGACGCCAGTTCTCTCGGACGCGTATTTACCGAGTTAACTTCCGGCGAGTCGCTTAGGTATCGCTGGAACGATAAAATTGCTAAGTACCGCGCCGTGTCGGTTAGACGGTTCGCGGTAAGAGTAAACTTTTTTCCTATCGTTCCTAGATGATTTTAAACGTTATATTCGTGGTAAACTGTGCATACGAAACCGTGTGTCGTGACGCCAGTTCTCTCGGACGCGTATTTACCGAGTTAACTTCCGGCGAGTCGCTTAGGTATCGCTGGAACGATAAAATTGCTAAGTACCGCGCCGTGTCGGTTAGACGGTTCGCGGTAAGAGTAAACTTTTTTCCTATCGTTCCTAGATGATTTTAAACGTTATATTCGTGGTAAACTGTGCATACGAAACCGTGTGTCGTGACGCCAGTTCTCTCGGACGCGTATTTACCGAGTTAACTTCCGGCGAGTCGCTTAGGTATCGCTGGAACGATAAAATTGCTAAGTACCGCGCCGTGTCGGTTAGACGGTTCGCGGTAAGAGTAAACTTTTTTCCTATCGTTCCTAGATGATTTTAAACGTTATATTCGTGGTAAACTGTGCATACGAAACCGTGTGTCGTGACGCCAGTTCTCTCGGACGCGTATTTACCGAGTTAACTTCCGGCGAGTCGCTTAGGTATCGCTGGAACGATAAAATTGCTAAGTACCGCGCCGTGTCGGTTAGACGGTTCGCGGTAAGAGTAAACTTTTTTCCTATCGTTCCTAGATGATTTTAAACGTTATATTCGTGGTAAACTGTGCATACGAAACCGTGTGTCGTGACGCCAGTTCTCTCGGACGCGTATTTACCGAGTTAACTTCCGGCGAGTCGCTTAGGTATCGCTGGAACGATAAAATTGCTAAGTACCGCGCCGTGTCGGTTAGACGGTTCGCGGTAAGAGTAAACTTTTTTCCTATCGTTCCTAGATGATTTTAAACGTTATATTCGTGGTAAACTGTGCATACGAAACCGTGTGTCGTGACGCCAGTTCTCTCGGACGCGTATTTACCGAGTTAACTTCCGGCGAGTCGCTTAGGTATCGCTGGAACGATAAAATTGCTAAGTACCGCGCCGTGTCGGTTAGACGGTTCGCGGTAAGAGTAAACTTTTTTCCTATCGTTCCTAGATGATTTTAAACGTTATATTCGTGGTAAACTGTGCATACGAAACCGTGTGTCGTGACGCCAGTTCTCTCGGACGCGTATTTACCGAGTTATAAGCGAGTTAACTTCCGGCGAGTCGCTTAGGTATCGCTGGAACGATAAAATTGCTAAGTACCGCGCCGTGTCGGTTAGACGGTTCGCGGTAAGAGTAAACTTTTTTCCTATCGTTCCTAGATGATTTTAAACGTTATATTCGTGGTAAACTGTGCATACGAAACCGTGTGTCGTGACGCCAGTTCTCTCGGACGCGTATTTACCGAGTTAACTTCCGGCGAGTCGCTTAGGTATCGCTGGAACGATAAAATTGCTAAGTACCGCGCCGTGTCGGTTAGACGGTTCGCGGTAAGAGTAAACTTTTTTCCTATCGTTCCTAGATGATTTTAAACGTTATATTCGTGGTAAACTGTGCATACGAAACCGTGTGTCGTGACGCCAGTTCTCTCGGACGCGTATTTACCGAGTTAACTTCCGGCGAGTCGCTTAGGTATCGCTGGAACGATAAAATTGCTAAGTACCGCGCCGTGTCGGTTAGACGGTTCGCGGTAAGAGTAAACTTTTTTCCTATCGTTCCTAGATGATTTTAAACGTTATATTCGTGGTAAACTGTGCATACGAAACCGTGTGTCGTGACGCCAGTTCTCTCGGACGCGTATTTACCGAGTTAACTTCCGGCGAGTCGCTTAGGTATCGCTGGAACGATAAAATTGCTAAGTACCGCGCCGTGTCGGTTAGACGGTTCGCGGTAAGAGTAAACTTTTTTCCTATCGTTCCTAGATGATTTTAAACGTTATATTCGTGGTAAACTGTGCATACGAAACCGTGTGTCGTGACGCCAGTTCTCTCGGACGCGTATTTACCGAGTTAACTTCCGGCGAGTCGCTTAGGTATCGCTGGAACGATAAAATTGCTAAGTACCGCGCCGTGTCGGTTAGACGGTTCGCGGTAAGAGTAAACTTTTTTCCTATCGTTCCTAGATGATTTTAAACGTTATATTCGTGGTAAACTGTGCATACGAAACCGTGTGTCGTGACGCCAGTTCTCTCGGACGCGTATTTACCGAGTTAACTTCCGGCGAGTCGCTTAGGTATCGCTGGAACGATAAAATTGCTAAGTACCGCGCCGTGTCGGTTAGACGGTTCGCGGTAAGAGTAAACTTTTTTCCTATCGTTCCTAGATGATTTTAAACGTTATATTCGTGGTAAACTGTGCATACGAAACCGTGTGTCGTGACGCCAGTTCTCTCGGACGCGTATTTACCGAGTTAACTTCCGGCGAGTCGCTTAGGTATCGCTGGAACGATAAAATTGCTAAGTACCGCGCCGTGTCGGTTAGACGGTTCGCGGTAAGAGTAAACTTTTTTCCTATCGTTCCTAGATGATTTTAAACGTTATATTCGTGGTAAACTGTGCATACGAAACCGTGTGTCGTGACGCCAGTTCTCTCGGACGCGTATTTACCGAGTTATAAGCGAGTTAACTTCCGGCGAGTCGCTTAGGTATCAGCTGGAACGATAAAATTGCTAAGTACCGCGCCGTGTCGGTTAGACGGTTCGCGGTAAGAGTAAACTTTTTTCCTATCGTTCCTAGATGATTTTAAACGTTATATTCGTGGTAAACTGTGCATACGAAACCGTGTGTCGTGACGCCAGTTCTCTCGGACGCGTATTTACCGAGTTAACTTCCGGCGAGTCGCTTAGGTATCGCTGGAACGATAAAATTGCTAAGTACCGCGCCGTGTCGGTTAGACGGTTCGCGGTAAGAGTAAACTTTTTTCCTATCGTTCCTAGATGATTTTAAACGTTATATTCGTGGTAAACTGTGCATACGAAACCGTGTGTCGTGACGCCAGTTCTCTCGGACGCGTATTTACCGAGTTATAAGCGAGTTAACTTCCGGCGAGTCGCTTAGGTATCGCTGGAACGATAAAATTGCTAAGTACCGCGCCGTGTCGGTTAGACGGTTCGCGGTAAGAGTAAACTTTTTTCCTATCGTTCCTAGATGATTTTAAACGTTATATTCGTGGTAAACTGTGCATACGAAACCGTGTGTCGTGACGCCAGTTCTCTCGGACGCGTATTTACCGAGTTAACTTCCGGCGAGTCGCTTAGGTATCGCTGGAACGATAAAATTGCTAAGTACCGCGCCGTGTCGGTTAGACGGTTCGCGGTAAGAGTAAACTTTTTTCCTATCGTTCCTAGATGATTTTAAACGTTATATTCGTGGTAAACTGTGCATACGAAACCGTGTGTCGTGACGCCAGTTCTCTCGGACGCGTATTTACCGAGTTAACTTCCGGCGAGTCGCTTAGGTATCGCTGGAACGATAAAATTGCTAAGTACCGCGCCGTGTCGGTTAGACGGTTCGCGGTAAGAGTAAACTTTTTTCCTATCGTTCCTAGATGATTTTAAACGTTATATTCGTGGTAAACTGTGCATACGAAACCGTGTGTCGTGACGCCAGTTCTCTCGGACGCGTATTTACCGAGTTAACTTCCGGCGAGTCGCTTAGGTATCGCTGGAACGATAAAATTGCTAAGTACCGCGCCGTGTCGGTTAGACGGTTCGCGGTAAGAGTAAACTTTTTTCCTATCGTTCCTAGATGATTTTAAACGTTATATTCGTGGTAAACTGTGCATACGAAACCGTGTGTCGTGACGCCAGTTCTCTCGGACGCGTATTTACCGAGTTAACTTCCGGCGAGTCGCTTAGGTATCGCTGGAACGATAAAATTGCTAAGTACCGCGCCGTGTCGGTTAGACGGTTCGCGGTAAGAGTAAACTTTTTTCCTATCGTTCCTAGATGATTTTAAACGTTATATTCGTGGTAAACTGTGCATACGAAACCGTGTGTCGTGACGCCAGTTCTCTCGGACGCGTATTTACCGAGTTAACTTCCGGCGAGTCGCTTAGGTATCGCTGGAACGATAAAATTGCTAAGTACCGCGCCGTGTCGGTTAGACGGTTCGCGGTAAGAGTAAACTTTTTTCCTATCGTTCCTAGATGATTTTAAACGTTATATTCGTGGTAAACTGTGCATACGAAACCGTGTGTCGTGACGCCAGTTCTCTCGGACGCGTATTTACCGAGTTAACTTCCGGCGAGTCGCTTAGGTATCGCTGGAACGATAAAATTGCTAAGTACCGCGCCGTGTCGGTTAGACGGTTCGCGGTAAGAGTAAACTTTTTTCCTATCGTTCCTAGATGATTTTAAACGTTATATTCGTGGTAAACTGTGCATACGAAACCGTGTGTCGTGACGCCAGTTCTCTCGGACGCGTATTTACCGAGTTATAAGCGAGTTAACTTCCGGCGAGTCGCTTAGGTATCGCTGGAACGATAAAATTGCTAAGTACCGCGCCGTGTCGGTTAGACGGTTCGCGGTAAGAGTAAACTTTTTTCCTATCGTTCCTAGATGATTTTAAACGTTATATTCGTGGTAAACTGTGCATACGAAACCGTGTGTCGTGACGCCAGTTCTCTCGGACGCGTATTTACCGAGTTAACTTCCGGCGAGTCGCTTAGGTATCGCTGGAACGATAAAATTGCTAAGTACCGCGCCGTGTCGGTTAGACGGTTCGCGGTAAGAGTAAACTTTTTTCCTATCGTTCCTAGATGATTTTAAACGTTATATTCGTGGTAAACTGTGCATACGAAACCGTGTGTCGTGACGCCAGTTCTCTCGGACGCGTATTTACCGAGTTAACTTCCGGCGAGTCGCTTAGGTATCGCTGGAACGATAAAATTGCTAAGTACCGCGCCGTGTCGGTTAGACGGTTCGCGGTAAGAGTAAACTTTTTTCCTATCGTTCCTAGATGATTTTAAACGTTATATTCGTGGTAAACTGTGCATACGAAACCGTGTGTCGTGACGCCAGTTCTCTCGGACGCGTATTTACCGAGTTAACTTCCGGCGAGTCGCTTAGGTATCGCTGGAACGATAAAATTGCTAAGTACCGCGCCGTGTCGGTTAGACGGTTCGCGGTAAGAGTAAACTTTTTTCCTATCGTTCCTAGATGATTTTAAACGTTATATTCGTGGTAAACTGTGCATACGAAACCGTGTGTCGTGACGCCAGTTCTCTCGGACGCGTATTTACCGAGTTAGCGAGTTAACTTCCGGCGAGTCGCTTAGGTATCGCTGGAACGATAAAATTGCTAAGTACCGCGCCGTGTCGGTTAGACGGTTCGCGGTAAGAGTAAACTTTTTTCCTATCGTTCCTAGATGATTTTAAACGTTATATTCGTGGTAAACTGTGCATACGAAACCGTGTGTCGTGACGCCAGTTCTCTCGGACGCGTATTTACCGAGTTAACTTCCGGCGAGTCGCTTAGGTATCGCTGGAACGATAAAATTGCTAAGTACCGCGCCGTGTCGGTTAGACGGTTCGCGGTAAGAGTAAACTTTTTTCCTATCGTTCCTAGATGATTTTAAACGTTATATTCGTGGTAAACTGTGCATACGAAACCGTGTGTCGTGACGCCAGTTCTCTCGGACGCGTATTTACCGAGTTAACTTCCGGCGAGTCGCTTAGGTATCGCTGGAACGATAAAATTGCTAAGTACCGCGCCGTGTCGGTTAGACGGTTCGCGGTAAGAGTAAACTTTTTTCCTATCGTTCCTAGATGATTTTAAACGTTATATTCGTGGTAAACTGTGCATACGAAACCGTGTGTCGTGACGCCAGTTCTCTCGGACGCGTATTTACCGAGTTAACTTCCGGCGAGTCGCTTAGGTATCGCTGGAACGATAAAATTGCTAAGTGAGTCGCTTAGGTATCGCTGGAACGATAAAATTGCTAAGTACCGCGCCGTGTCGGTTAGACGGTTCGCGGTAAGAGTAAACTTTTTTCCTATCGTTCCTAGATGATTTTAAACGTTATATTCGTGGTAAACTGTGCATACGAAACCGTGTGTCGTGACGCCAGTTCTCTCGGACGCGTATTTACCGAGTTAACTTCCGGTGAGTCGCTTAGGTATCGCTGGAACGATAAAATTGCTAAGTACCGCGCCGTGTCGGTTAGACGGTTCGCGGTAAGAGTAAACTTTTTTCCTATCGTTCCTAGATGATTTTAAACGTTATATTCGTGGTAAACTGTGCATACGAAACCGTGTGTCGTGACGCCAGTTCTCTCGGACGCGTATTTACCGAGTTAACTTCCGGCGAGTCGCTTAGGTATCGCTGGAACGATAAAATTGCTAAGTACCGCGCCGTGTCGGTTAGACGGTTCGCGGTAAGAGTAAACTTTTTTCCTATCGTTCCTAGATGATTTTAAACGATATATTCGTGGTAAACTGTGCATACGAAACCGTGTGTCGTGACGCCAGTTCTCTCGGACGCGTATTTACCGAGTTAACTTCCGGCGAGTCGCTTAGGTATCGCTGGAACGATAAAATTGCTAAGTACCGCGCCGTGTCGGTTAGACGGTTCGCGGTAAGAGTAAACTTTTTTCCTATCGTTCCTAGATGATTTTAAACGTTATATTCGTGGTAAACTGTGCATACGAAACCGTGTGTCGTGACGCCAGTTCTCTCGGACGCGTATTTACCGAGTTATAAGCGAGTTAACTTCCGGCGAGTCGCTTAGGTATCGCTGGAACGATAAAATTGCTCAGTACCCGCGCCGTGTCGGTTAGACGGTTCGCGGTAAGAGTAAACTTTTTTCCTATCGTTCCTAGATGATTTTAAACGATATATTCGTGGTAAACTGTGCATACGAAACCGTGTGTCGTGACGCCAGTTCTCTCGGACGCGTATTTACCGAGTTAACTTCCGGGCGAGTCGCTTAGGTATCGCTGGAACGATAAAATTGCTAAGTACCGCGCCGTGTCGGTTAGACGGTTCGCGGTAAGAGTAAACTTTTTTCCTATCGTTCCTAGATGATTTTAAACGTTATATTCGTGGTAAACTGTGCATACGAAACCGTGTGTCGTGACGCCAGTTCTCTCGGACGCGTATTTACCGAGTTATAAGCGAGTTAACTTCCGGCGAGTCGCTTAGGTATCGCTGGAACGATAAAATTGCTAAGTACCCGCGCCGTGTCGGTTAGACGGTTCGCGGTAAGAGTAAACTTTTTTCCTATCGTTCCTAGATGATTTTAAACGTTATATTCGTGGTAAACTGTGCATACGAAACCGTGTGTCGTGACGCCAGTTCTCTCGGACGCGTATTTACCGAGTTAACATCTTCCGGCGAGTCGCTTAGGTATCGCTGGAACGATAAAATTGCTAAGTACCGCGCCGTGTCGGTTAGACGGTTCGCGGTAAGAGTAAACTTTTTTCCTATCGTTCCTAGATGATTTTAAACGTTATATTCGTGGTAAACTGTGCATACGAAACCGTGTGTCGTGACGCCAGTTCTCTCGGACGCGTATTTACCGAGTTAACTTCCGGCGAGTCGCTTAGGTATCGCTGGAACGATAAAATTGCTAAGTACCGCGCCGTGTCGGTTAGACGGTTCGCGGTAAGAGTAAACTTTTTTCCTATCGTTCCTAGATGATTTTAAACGTTATATTCGTGGTAAACTGTGCATACGAAACCGTGTGTCGTGACGCCAGTTCTCTCGGACGCGTATTTACCGAGTTAACTTCCGGCGAGTCGCTTAGGTATCGCTGGAACGATAAAATTGCTAAGTACCGCGCCGTGTCGGTTAGACGGTTCGCGGTAAGAGTAAACTTTTTTCCTATCGTTCCTAGATGATTTTAAACGTTATATTCGTGGTAAACTGTGCATACGAAACCGTGTGTCGTGACGCCAGTTCTCTCGGACGCGTATTTACCGAGTTATAAGCGAGTTAACTTCCGGCGAGTCGCTTAGGTATCGCTGGAACGATAAAATTGCTAAGTACCGCGCCGTGTCGGTTAGACGGTTCGCGGTAAGAGTAAACTTTTTTCCTATCGTTCCTAGATGATTTTAAACGTTATATTCGTGGTAAACTGTGCATACGAAACCGTGTGTCGTGACGCCAGTTCTCTCGGACGCGTATTTACCGAGTTAACTTCCGGCGAGTCGCTTAGGTATCGCTGGAACGATAAAATTGCTAAGTACCGCGCCGTGTCGGTTAGACGGTTCGCGGTAAGAGTAAACTTTTTTCCTATCGTTCCTAGATGATTTTAAACGTTATATTCGTGGTAAACTGTGCATACGAAACCGTGTGTCGTGACGCCAGTTCTCTCGGACGCGTATTTACCGAGTTATAAGCGAGTTAACTTCCGGCGAGTCGCTTAGGTATCGCTGGAACGATAAAATTGCTAAGTACCGCGCCGTGTCGGTTAGACGGTTCGCGGTAAGAGTAAACTTTTTTCCTATCGTTCCTAGATGATTTTAAACGTTATATTCGTGGTAAACTGTGCATACGAAACCGTGTGTCGTGACGCCAGTTCTCTCGGACGCGTATTTACCGAGTTATAAGCGAGTTAACTTCCGGCGAGTCGCTTAGGTATCGCTGGAACGATAAAATTGCTAAGTACCGTGCCGTGTCGGTTAGACGGTTCGCGGTAAGAGTAAACTTTTTTCCTATCGTTCCTAGATGATTTTAAACGTTATATTCGTGGTAAACTGTGCATACGAAACCGTGTGTCGTGACGCCAGTTCTCTCGGACGCGTATTTACCGAGTTAACTTCCGGCGAGTCGCTTAGGTATCGCTGGAACGATAAAATT
>CAKAJI010000128.1:12500-15000 GCA_916610255.1 Lasioglossum lativentre | reverse complement strand
CTCCGCTTAGTAATATGCTTAAATTCAGCGGGTAATCTCGCCTACTCTGAGGTCGTCTAACGTGAAAAAAAAATCTTTCGTATATTTCGCCGAAAGAGCATTAAAAAGTACGCACGAGAACACGTACAGAGGAGCACAAAAAAAAAAACAAAACACCACTACTCGACGAAGAAGCTTAATGAAACCAATATGTCTTATGCGCCACACCAAAGTGTCTCTCTTTCTTTCTCTTCATATTGCTCGTCGATCGGAAACTCTCGCTAGACGATCCGCCGGTTAAACTTTAACGTCCGTCGAAAAGAACTTCCGGGGACTGGACGACCGGCAGATCGCGCGGTTTCGCGATCGCAAATGAAGAAAAAAAAATGACATGGGGCGACCGACAAAGGTCATTTACCTTCTCCGCGGTGCTAATCTCTCTTGTGCGTGACAATGAAGTTCGAAAGCCACTCCAATAGAGGAGTATATATAAAATATTAACTCTCGGTGGGATTTCTTTCTCTCTAACACACTCTAGACACACACGGGGGTACAGAAACGTTGCGCACAGACGACATCATATCTCGATCAAACCAAAGAGACACGAGAGAGATCTCGCGCGGTCGTCATTCAATTCAACGAACGTGGCGATGGAATGGCAACACGCTGATTAGCGAGGACACGCGACGACGGGGAAATTTTATTCAACCCGATACAAGTACGCGTGCTCGTCCCGCACAATTTAGCGTTGCTCCGCTGTCCATCGATTATCCAAGCGTTCGTAGAACGAGAGACCAACGTCTTTTTTCTCTTCTCGAAGGACTCTCACAATGTTTGTCGAGAAGTCGCTAGGCAACGACGACCCTCCGCATGCATGTTAAATATGTAGAGACAGAAACACATCCACGCACAAGCGTATTTCTCTTTATATATATATATCTCCCTGGGGCTTACATCGCACACCACACAGATTTTATACACGGGTGTCTGTATCTTCTCTTTATTTTTGTGTCCATTATCTGTATAGTCTCTTAAAGACTGACTCTTTATACCTCTTTCGTATACGCATCATTTCAGGCGACGTCGGGAGCGCGTTGAATGTTCACGAGTGAAACGCTTCTTTCGCAATGCGAATCGTTTCACAGAGAAAGTGAGAGATGTCGAACTCGTCGGAGCGGTGTCTTACGGGCGGTCGGTCGTACGACTCGCGACACCGCAAAACACTCACGCAAGTCCGAATGTGAGAATACCAATCTCTCTACTATTCTCGCGAAACTGTTAGACGCAATGCAAAATTTACAATTTTCACAGAACCAGCGTCAAACGCCGACGAAACGCCCATCATTCGCTCGTACGTAGAGCATCTTCGCAACCCGACTCAGAAACGCTCTTGCGCCCTCCAATTTTATAAATATTGGAGAGGTAAGCGACGGCGGGGACTTACAAGAGCAACGCAAGCAGTATTTGGTTACGTAAACGACCCTCAGCCAGGCGTGGTCCAGGAATTGTATCCGTGGACCGCAATGTGCGTTCGAAATGTCGATGTTCATGTGTCCTGCAGTTCACACGTTGACGCGCAATTAGCTGCGTTCTTCATCGACCCACGAGCCAAGTGATCCACCGTTCAGGGTAATCGTATAATTTTGATTTGTAATCAATATATGTATATTTTGTCTCTTTGTTCTGCGGTTCGTAAGAACGCCGATACCTGAAAACTCCAACCAGCGCGCGAAGGAGATTCAGGCGTCGTTTTTAAGGACGACACAGTCGTCCGTGGAAACGGAAACCGCGCAGAGTACGCACGCGCGGAGACAGCACGTACCTGACACGGCCGGGCGAACAGTACATTGAAAAACCTTTAAAATGGAAAACGCGGAGGGGAATTCTGAAAACGACGGGGATCATAGACAACCCGATATACTGGATCCAGAACACTTCCCTCCTCCTTTTTATTGGAAATGTGAATTCGATGTTAGCGGACTTCACAGCCGGCTCTCTCACTCTGGCCGTGCGCGATCGTTCGTCCCAACTCTTGTGCACAGTATTATCGCCCCACAGAGAGTAGGGTGTCAGAATCGCAACACATAGCCTTAACAAGCGAGGAGCTTCACAGCCGGTCCTCTCGAATATATTACACCGTTCTTCAACGAACAACGCGTGCGGCGACACGTTTTGTGCTCTTGGTTATACGCGAACTCGATAAATAGAGAGCGGGACTCTCAGCCGGCTCTGGCAGCGGTCATTCGTCCCAAGCTCGTGTGTACATACACAGAGTAGGGTGTCAGACTCACGCAGCTTTAAAAGCGAGCTTCACAGCCGGTCCTCTCGTCTCTCTATCTCTCGATGTTCGTGAACGGACACAACACGTCCCACCGCGCGTTTTCCACAGGCTACCCTGATTTTATTTGTCCTTTTCGGGACACCGTTTCCAACGGACATTTTTTCGGACATTACAGGCGAAGACCGAGGAAGCGCGCGATATGTGAATTCGAATCGACGCTTACATCCCATGTTCTTGCGA
>CAKAJI010000128.1:0-10000 GCA_916610255.1 Lasioglossum lativentre | reverse complement strand
GAACTCTGTTTTGCATGTATTAGCTCTAGAATTACCACAGTTATCCAAGTAAATGTGGGTACGATCTAAGAAACCATAACTGATTTAATGAGCCATTCGCGGTTTCACCTTAATGCGGCATGTACTGAGACATGCATGGCTTAATCTTTGAGACAAGCATATGACTACTGGCAGGATCAACCAGGGAGCTTTGACAATTTTTGTCATGTTTCGAATATGCCTTCGTCGCCAGCTCTTCTTGAGACAGGTCAACGACACTTTTTCCTCTTACTCGTTCAAATTCTTAGAACCTTTTGAACGAGATACATTTTCATTTTCGTATATCCACCGAGAACAAATTCCTTTTCAATATCCTGTTCGCGGCTTCTCCAGTATATCTGAACAACCTTACTTCTTTTAAAACACATGGTTGTTCATGCTTCACAGACAATTCGTTTTCGTTTTTCATCATATTAAGGTTTGCACAAACGTGGAAGCGTGTATAGCTCAGTAACATAGGTAACGCATAAGCACCATAATATGCTGGACGGCGTTTCCCAATGGCCCGTCTGCTCGCGCTAGGCATAAACGAAATGTGCAATACCACATTTAATATGATGTTCTTTCTTTTTCTCTTATATATGTTTCACAAACAATTTTGGTTTGTTCTATTTTAATATATTTATTTTATTTTGTCATTTTTAGACATTTTTGTTTTCTTTAATATAACCCTCTTTTTTATCCAATGCTGCAACGCTCGGAATGAAGAGATGATGCTCAGTTAGTACGAGTATACACAAAAGTGAATACAAGTCGCCAACATCCGAAGGATGCTCGCCACATAAGGGCCATTCGGTCTAGGACACCGACCCGTGGCTATGCTGTGTAGAGAAAATATTCGATACGAAACAGTCAAGACCGAAGTCTCGAGGCGCCGTGAGAGCTGCTTCTCGACCGAGATCGTAGAATAGCCCCAAGCGCACGCTGAACCGATCGAAGCGACCGAACGGTCGACTCTCTTATAGATACCGAACGGCCGGCCGGGACGCCGGCGCCGCGCGGTCAATAGCACGCGCGCTTATGGCGGTAAACCGTCGCGGCAACAGCCCAACCGGCGGGGCTGTTGGGACTTAGAGCGAAAAAACTGTGAAAATTTATTTCGTAAAATACAATAAATTTTTGTATTTCTAGGATATTTAACACAAAACATTCAACTTTTCATATACTTTCTCGGACTCAAAAATTTTTTTAAGTTCCAACGGCAAGAGTAAACTTTTTCTGTATCGATTCCAGGCGATTTTAAATGTTAGATCATTGTAATATAAAACATATTAACAATGAATATAAAGTTACAAAGCGCTACAATGCGTATTTACCGAAATAATTGAAAATAATGGTCGATAGCGTACTACTTCGTTGCTCGAAGTCCCACCGGTAAGAGTAAACTTTTTTCCTATCGTTCCTAGATGATTTTAAACGTTATATTCGTGGTAAACTGTGCATACGAAACCGTGTGTCGTGACGCCAGTTCTCTCGGACGCGTATTTACCGAGTTATAAGCGAGTTAACTTCCGGCGAGTCGCTTAGGTATCGCTGGAACGATAAAATTGCTAAGTACCGCGCCGTGTCGGTTAGACGGTTCGCGGTAAGAGTAAACTTTTTTCCTATCGTTCCTAGATGATTTTAAACGTTATATTCGTGGTAAACTGTGCATACGAAACCGTGTGTCGTGACGCCAGTTCTCTCGGACGCGTATTTACCGAGTTAACTTCCGGCGAGTCGCTTAGGTATCGCTGGAACGATAAAATTGCTAAGTACCGCGCCGTGTCGGTTAGACGGTTCGCGGTAAGAGTAAACTTTTTTCCTATCGTTCCTAGATGATTTTAAACGTTATATTCGTGGTAAACTGTGCATACGAAACCGTGTGTCGTGACGCCAGTTCTCTCGGACGCGTATTTACCGAGTTAACTTCCGGCGAGTCGCTTAGGTATCGCTGGAACGATAAAATTGCTAAGTACCGCGCCGTGTCGGTTAGACGGTTCGCGGTAAGAGTAAACTTTTTTCCTATCGTTCCTAGATGATTTTAAACGTTATATTCGTGGTAAACTGTGCATACGAAACCGTGTGTCGTGACGCCAGTTCTCTCGGACGCGTATTTACCGAGTTAACTTCCGGCGAGTCGCTTAGGTATCGCTGGAACGATAAAATTGCTAAGTACCGCGCCGTGTCGGTTAGACGGTTCGCGGTAAGAGTAAACTTTTTTCCTATCGTTCCTAGATGATTTTAAACGTTATATTCGTGGTAAACTGTGCATACGAAACCGTGTGTCGTGACGCCAGTTCTCTCGGACGCGTATTTACCGAGTTAACTTCCGGCGAGTCGCTTAGGTATCGCTGGAACGATAAAATTGCTAAGTACCGCGCCGTGTCGGTTAGACGGTTCGCGGTAAGAGTAAACTTTTTTCCTATCGTTCCTAGATGATTTTAAACGTTATATTCGTGGTAAACTGTGCATACGAAACCGTGTGTCGTGACGCCAGTTCTCTCGGACGCGTATTTACCGAGTTAACTTCCGGCGAGTCGCTTAGGTATCGCTGGAACGATAAAATTGCTAAGTACCGCGCCGTGTCGGTTAGACGGTTCGCGGTAAGAGTAAACTTTTTTCCTATCGTTCCTAGATGATTTTAAACGTTAAATTCGTGGTAAACTGTGCATACGAAACCGTGTGTCGTGACGCCAGTTCTCTCGGACGCGTATTTACCGAGTTATAAGCGAGTTAACTTCCGGCGAGTCGCTTAGGTATCGCTGGAACGATAAAATTGCTAAGTACCGCGCCGTGTCGGTTAGACGGTTCGCGGTAAGAGTAAACTTTTTTCCTATCGTTCCTAGATGATTTTAAACGTTATATTCGTGGTAAACTGTGCATACGAAACCGTGTGTCGTGACGCCAGTTCTCTCGGACGCGTATTTACCCGAGTTAACTTCCGGCGAGTCGCTTAGGTATCGCTGGAACGATAAAATTGCTAAGTACCGCGCCGTGTCGGTTAGACGGTTCGCGGTAAGAGTAAACTTTTTTCCTATCGTTCCTAGATGATTTTAAACGTTATATTCGTGGTAAACTGTGCATACGAAACCGTGTGTCGTGACGCCAGTTCTCTCGGACGCGTATTTACCGAGTTAACTTCCGGCGAGTCGCTTAGGTATCGCTGGAACGATAAAATTGCTAAGTACCGCGCCGTGTCGGTTAGACGGTTCGCGGTAAGAGTAAACTTTTTTCCTATCGTTCCTAGATGATTTTAAACGTTATATTCGTGGTAAACTGTGCATACGAAACCGTGTGTCGTGACGCCAGTTCTCTCGGACGCGTATTTACCGAGTTAACTTCCGGCGAGTCGCTTAGGTATCGCTGGAACGATAAAATTGCTAAGTACCGCGCCGTGTCGGTTAGACGGTTCGCGGTAAGAGTAAACTTTTTTCCTATCGTTCCTAGATGATTTTAAACGTTATATTCGTGGTAAACTGTGCATACGAAACCGTGTGTCGTGACGCCAGTTCTCTCGGACGCGTATTTACCGAGTTAACTTCCGGCGAGTCGCTTAGGTATCGCTGGAACGATAAAATTGCTAAGTACCGCGCCGTGTCGGTTAGACGGTTCGCGGTAAGAGTAAACTTTTTTCCTATCGTTCCTAGATGATTTTAAACGTTATATTCGTGGTAAACTGTGCATACGAAACCGTGTGTCGTGACGCCAGTTCTCTCGGACGCGTATTTACCGAGTTAACTTCCGGCGAGTCGCTTAGGTATCGCTGGAACGATAAAATTGCTAAGTACCGCGCCGTGTCGGTTAGACGGTTCGCGGTAAGAGTAAACTTTTTTCCTATCGTTCCTAGATGATTTTAAACGTTATATTCGTGGTAAACTGTGCATACGAAACCGTGTGTCGTGACGCCAGTTCTCTCGGACGCGTATTTACCGAGTTAACTTCCGGCGAGTCGCTTAGGTATCGCTGGAACGATAAAATTGCTAAGTACCGCGCCGTGTCGGTTAGACGGTTCGCGGTAAGAGTAAACTTTTTTCCTATCGTTCCTAGATGATTTTAAACGTTATATTCGTGGTAAACTGTGCATACGAAACCGTGTGTCGTGACGCCAGTTCTCTCGGACGCGTATTTACCGAGTTAACTTCCGGCGAGTCGCTTAGGTATCGCTGGAACGATAAAATTGCTAAGTACCGCGCCGTGTCGGTTAGACGGTTCGCGGTAAGAGTAAACTTTTTTCCTATCGTTCCTAGATGATTTTAAACGTTATATTCGTGGTAAACTGTGCATACGAAACCGTGTGTCGTGACGCCAGTTCTCTCGGACGCGTATTTACCGAGTTAACTTCCGGCGAGTCGCTTAGGTATCGCTGGAACGATAAAATTGCTAAGTACCGCGCCGTGTCGGTTAGACGGTTCGCGGTAAGAGTAAACTTTTTTCCTATCGTTCCTAGATGATTTTAAACGTTATATTCGTGGTAAACTGTGCATACGAAACCGTGTGTCGTGACGCCAGTTCTCTCGGACGCGTATTTACCGAGTTAACTTCCGGCGAGTCGCTTAGGTATCGCTGGAACGATAAAATTGCTAAGTACCGCGCCGTGTCGGTTAGACGGTTCGCGGTAAGAGTAAACTTTTTTCCTATCGTTCCTAGATGATTTTAAACGTTATATTCGTGGTAAACTGTGCATACGAAACCGTGTGTCGTGACGCCAGTTCTCTCGGACGCGTATTTACCGAGTTAACTTCCGGCGAGTCGCTTAGGTATCGCTGGAACGATAAAATTGCTAAGTACCGCGCCGTGTCGGTTAGACGGTTCGCGGTAAGAGTAAACTTTTTTCCTATCGTTCCTAGATGATTTTAAACGATTATTCGTGGTAAACTGTGCATACGAAACCGTGTGTCGTGACGCCAGTTCTCTCGGACGCGTATTTACCGAGTTAACTTCCGGCGAGTCGCTTAGGTATCGCTGGAACGATAAAATTGCTAAGTACCGCGCCGTGTCGGTTAGACGGTTCGCGGTAAGAGTAAACTTTTTTCCTATCGTTCCTAGATGATTTTAAACGTTATATTCGTGGTAAACTGTGCATACGAAACCGTGTGTCGTGACGCCAGTTCTCTCGGACGCGTATTTACCGAGTTATAAGCGAGTTAACTTCCGGCGAGTCGCTTAGGTATCGCTGGAACGATAAAATTGCTAAGTACCGCGCCGTGTCGGTTAGACGGTTCGCGGTAAGAGTAAACTTTTTTCCTATCGTTCCTAGATGATTTTAAACGTTATATTCGTGGTAAACTGTGCATACGAAACCGTGTGTCGTGACGCCAGTTCTCTCGGACGCGTATTTACCGAGTTAACTTCCGGCGAGTCGCTTAGGTATCGCTGGAACGATAAAATTGCTAAGTACCGCGCCGTGTCGGTTAGACGGTTCGCGGTAAGAGTAAACTTTTTTCCTATCGTTCCTAGATGATTTTAAACGTTATATTCGTGGTAAACTGTGCATACGAAACCGTGTGTCGTGACGCCAGTTCTCTCGGACGCGTATTTACCGAGTTAACTTCCGGCGAGTCGCTTAGGTAAGTACCGCGCCGTGTCGGTTAGACGGTTCGCGGTAAGAGTAAACTTTTTTCCTATCGTTCCTAGATGATTTTAAACGTTATATTCGTGGTAAACTGTGCATACGAAACCGTGTGTCGTGACGCCAGTTCTCTCGGACGCGTATTTACCGAGTTAACTTCCGGCGAGTCGCTTAGGTATCGCTGGAACGATAAAATTGCTAAGTACCGCGCCGTGTCGGTTAGACGGTTCGCGGTAAGAGTAAACTTTTTTCCTATCGTTCCTAGATGATTTTAAACGTTATATTCGTGGTAAACTGTGCATACGAAACCGTGTGTCGTGACGCCAGTTCTCTCGGACGCGTATTTACACGAGTTAACTTCCGGCGAGTCGCTTAGGTATCGCTGGAACGATAAAATTGCTAAGTACCGCGCCGTGTCGGTTAGACGGTTCGCGGTAAGAGTAAACTTTTTTCCTATCGTTCCTAGATGATTTTAAACGTTATATTCGTGGTAAACTGTGCATACGAAACCGTGTGTCGTGACGCCAGTTCTCTCGGACGCGTATTTACCGAGTTAACTTCCGGCGAGTCGCTTAGGTATCGCTGGAACGATAATATTGCTAAGTACCGCGCCGTGTCGGTTAGACGGTTCGCGGTAAGAGTAAACTTTTTTCCTATCGTTCCTAGATGATTTTAAACGTTATATTCGTGGTAAACTGTGCATACGAAACCGTGTGTCGTGACGCCAGTTCTCTCGGACGCGTATTTACCGAGTTAACTTCCGGCGAGTCGCTTAGGTATCGCTGGAACGATAAAATTGCTAAGTACCGCGCCGTGTCGGTTAGACGGTTCGCGGTAAGAGTAAACTTTTTTCCTATCGTTCCTAGATGATTTTAAACGTTATATTCGTGGTAAACTGTGCATACGAAACCGTGTGTCGTGACGCCAGTTCTCTCGGACGCGTATTTACCGAGTTAACTTCCGGCGAGTCGCTTAGGTATCGCTGGAACGATAAAATTGCTAAGTACCGCGCCGTGTCGGTTAGACGGTTCGCGGTAAGAGTAAACTTTTTTCCTATCGTTCCTAGATGATTTTAAACGTTATATTCGTGGTAAACTGTGCATACGAAACCGTGTGTCGTGACGCCAGTTCTCTCGGACGCGTATTTACCGAGTTAACTTCCGGCGAGTCGCTTAGGTATCGCTGGAACGATAAAATTGCTAAGTACCGCGCCGTGTCGGTTAGACGGTTCGCGGTAAGAGTAAACTTTTTTCCTATCGTTCCTAGATGATTTTAAACGTTATATTCGTGGTAAACTGTGCATACGAAACCGTGTGTCGTGACGCCAGTTCTCTCGGACGCGTATTTACCGAGTTAACTTCCGGCGAGTCGCTTAGGTATCGCTGGAACGATAAAATTGCTAAGTACCGCGCCGTGTCGGTTAGACGGTTCGCGGTAAGAGTAAACTTTTTTCCTATCGTTCCTAGATGATTTTAAACGTTATATTCGTGGTAAACTGTGCATACGAAACCGTGTGTCGTGACGCCAGTTCTCTCGGACGCGTATTTACCGAGTTAACTTCCGGCGAGTCGCTTAGGTATCGCTGGAACGAAAAAATTGCTAAGTACCGCGCCGTGTCGGTTAGACGGTTCGCGGTAAGAGTAAACTTTTTTCCTATCGTTCCTAGATGATTTTAAACGTTATATTCGTGGTAAACTGTGCATACGAAACCGTGTGTCGTGACGCCAGTTCTCTCGGACGCGTATTTACCGAGTTAACTTCCGGCGAGTCGCTTAGGTATCGCTGGAACGATAAAATTGCTAAGTACCGCGCCGTGTCGGTTAGACGGTTCGCGGTAAGAGTAAACTTTTTTCCTATCGTTCCTAGATGATTTTAAACGTTATATTCGTGGTAAACTGTGCATACGAAACCGTGTGTCGTGACGCCAGTTCTCTCGGACGCGTATTTACCGAGTTAACTTCCGGCGAGTCGCTTAGGTATCGCTGGAACGATAAAATTGCTAAGTACCGCGCCGTGTCGGTTAGACGGTTCGCGGTAAGAGTAAACTTTTTTCCTATCGTTCCTAGATGATTTTAAACGTTATATTCGTGGTAAACTGTGCATACGAAACCGTGTGTCGTGACGCCAGTTCTCTCGGACGCGTATTTACCGAGTTAACTTCCGGCGAGTCGCTTAGGTATCGCTGGAACGATAAAATTGCTAAGTACCGCGCCGTGTCGGTTAGACGGTTCGCGGTAAGAGTAAACTTTTTTCCTATCGTTCCTAGATGATTTTAAACGTTATATTCGTGGTAAACTGTGCATACGAAACCGTGTGTCGTGACGCCAGTTCTCTCGGACGCGTATTTACCGAGTTAACTTCCGGCGAGTCGCTTAGGTATCGCTGGAACGATAAAATTGCTAAGTACCGCGCCGTGTCGGTTAGACGGTTCGCGGTAAGAGTAAACTTTTTTCCTATCGTTCCTAGATGATTTTAAACGTTATATTCGTGGTAAACTGTGCATACGAAACCGTGTGTCGTGACGCCAGTTCTCTCGGACGCGTATTTACCGAGTTAACTTCCGGCGAGTCGCTTAGGTATCGCTGGAACGATAAAATTGCTAAGTACCGCGCCGTGTCGGTTAGACGGTTCGCGGTAAGAGTAAACTTTTTTCCTATCGTTCCTAGATGATTTTAAACGTTATATTCGTGGTAAACTGTGCATACGAAACCGTGTGTCGTGACGCCAGTTCTCTCGGACGCGTATTTACCGAGTTAACTTCCGGCGAGTCGCTTAGGTATCGCTGGAACGATAAAATTGCTAAGTACCGCGCCGTGTCGGTTAGACGGTTCGCGGTAAGAGTAAACTTTTTTCCTATCGTTCCTAGATGATTTTAAACGTTATATTCGTGGTAAACTGTGCATACGAAACCGTGTGTCGTGACGCCAGTTCTCTCGGACGCGTATTTACCGAGTTAACTTCCGGCGAGTCGCTTAGGTATCGCTGGAACGATAAAATTGCTAAGTACCGCGCCGTGTCGGTTAGACGGTTCGCGGTAAGAGTAAACTTTTTTCCTATCGTTCCTAGATGATTTTAAACGTTATATTCGTGGTAAACTGTGCATACGAAACCGTGTGTCGTGACGCCAGTTCTCTCGGACGCGTATTTACCGAGTTAACTTCCGGCGAGTCGCTTAGGTATCGCTGGAACGATAAAATTGCTAAGTACCGCGCCGTGTCGGTTAGACGGTTCGCGGTAAGAGTAAACTTTTTTCCTATCGTTCCTAGATGATTTTAAACGTTATATTCGTGGTAAACTGTGCATACGAAACCGTGTGTCGTGACGCCAGTTCTCTCGGACGCGTATTTACCGAGTTAACTTCCGGCGAGTCGCTTAGGTATCGCTGGAACGATAAAATTGCTAAGTACCGCGCCGTGTCGGTTAGACGGTTCGCGGTAAGAGTAAACTTTTTTCCTATCGTTCCTAGATGATTTTAAACGTTATATTCGTGGTAAACTGTGCATACGAAACCGTGTGTCGTGACGCCAGTTCTCTCGGACGCGTATTTACCGAGTTAACTTCCGGCGAGTCGCTTAGGTATCGCTGGAACGATAAAATTGCTAAGTACCGCGCCGTGTCGGTTAGACGGTTCGCGGTAAGAGTAAACTTTTTTCCTATCGTTCCTAGATGATTTTAAACGTTATATTCGTGGTAAACTGTGCATACGAAACCGTGTGTCGTGACGCCAGTTCTCTCGGACGCGTATTTACCGAGTTAACTTCCGGCGAGTCGCTTAGGTATCGCTGGAACGATAAAATTGCTAAGTACCGCGCCGTGTCGGTTAGACGGTTCGCGGTAAGAGTAAACTTTTTTCCTATCGTTCCTAGATGATTTTAAACGTTATATTCGTGGTAAACTGTGCATACGAAACCGTGTGTCGTGACGCCAGTTCTCTCGGACGCGTATTTACCGAGTTAACTTCCGGCGAGTCGCTTAGGTATCGCTGGAACGATAAAATTGCTAAGTACCGCGCCGTGTCGGTTAGACGGTTCGCGGTAAGAGTAAACTTTTTTCCTATCGTTCCTAGATGATTTTAAACGTTATATTCGTGGTAAACTGTGCATACGAAACCGTGTGTCGTGACGCCAGTTCTCTCGGACGCGTATTTACCGAGTTAACTTCCGGCGAGTCGCTTAGGTATCGCTGGAACGATAAAATTGCTAAGTACCGCGCCGTGTCGGTTAGACGGTTCGCGGTAAGAGTAAACTTTTTTCCTATCGTTCCTAGATGATTTTAAACGTTATATTCGTGGTAAACTGTGCATACGAAACCGTGTGTCGTGACGCCAGTTCTCTCGGACGCGTATTTACCGAGTTAACTTCCGGCGAGTCGCTTAGGTATCGCTGGAACGATAAAATTGCTAAGTACCGC
>CAKAJI010000127.1:0-30009 GCA_916610255.1 Lasioglossum lativentre | reverse complement strand
AAGGTATTTTCAATGATACACTGCATATTACGTTATATTATAAGGTATTTTCAATGATACAATGCATATTACGTTATATTATAAGGTATTTTCAAAGATACACTACAAATAACGATATATTATAAGGTATTTTCAATGATACACTGCATATTACGTTATATGAGAAGGTATTTTTATTGATACACTACAAATTACGATATATTATAAGGTATTTTCAATGATACACTGCATATTACGTTATATGGGAAGGTATTTTCAATGATACACTGCATATTACGTTATATTATAAGGTATTTTCAATGATACAATGCATATTACGTTATATTATAAGGTATTTTCAAAGATACACTACATATAACGATATATTATAAGGTATTTTCAATGATACACTGCATATTACGTTATATGAGAAGGTATTTTCATTGATACACTACAAATTACGATATATTATAAGGTATTTTCAATGATACACTGCATATTAAGTTATATGGGAAGGTATTTTCAATGATACACTGCATATTACGTTATATTATAAGGTATTTTCAATGATACACTGCATATTACGTTATATTATATGGTATTTTCAATGATACACTGCATATTACGTTATATTATAAGGTGTTTTCAATGATACACTGCATATTACGTTATATTATAAGGTATTTTCAATGATACACTGCATATTACGGTATATCATAAGGTATTTTCAATGATACACTGCATATTAAGTTATATTATAAGGTATTTTCAATGATAAACTACTATATATTATAAGGTATTTTCAATGATACACTGCATATTACGTTATATGAGAAGGTATTTTCAAAGATACACTACAAATAACGATATATTATAAGGTATTTTCAATGATACACTGCATATTACGTTATATGGGAAGGTATTTTCAATGATACAATGCATATTACGTTATATTATAAGGTATTTTCAATGATACACTGCATATTACGTTATATTATAAGGTATTTTCAATGATACACTGCATATTACGGTATATCATAAGGTATTTTCAATGATACACTGCATATTAAGTTATATTATAAGGTATTTTCAATGATACACTGCATATTACGTTATATTATAAGGTATTTTCAATGATACACTGCATATTACGTTATATGAGAAGGTATTTTCATTGATACACTACAAATTACGATATATTATAAGGTATTTTCAATGATACACTGCATATTACGTTATATGGGAAGGTATTTTCAATGATACACTGCATATTACGTTATATTATAAGGTATTTTCAATGATACAATGCATATTACGTTATATTATAATTTATTTTCAAAGATACACGACAAATAACGATATATTATAAGGTATTTTCAATGATACACTGCATATTACGTTATATGAGAAGGTATTTTTATTGATACACTACAAATTACAATATATTATAAGGTATTTTCAATGATACACTGCATATTACGTTATATGGGAAGGTATTTTCAATGATACACTGCATATTACGTTATATTATAAGGTATTTTCAATGATACAATGCATATTACGTTATATTATAAGGTATTTTCAAGGATACACTACATATAACGATATATTATAAGGTATTTTCAATGATACACTGCATATTACGTTATATGAGAAGGTATTTTCATTGATACACTACAAATTACGATATATTATAAGGTATTTTCAATGATACACTGCATATTACGTTATATGGGAAGGTATTTTCAATGATACAATGCATATTACGTTATATTATAAGGTATTTTCAAAGATACACTACAAATAACGATATATTATAAGGTATTTTCAATGATACACTGCATATTACGTTATATGAGAAGGTATTTTTATTGATACACTACAAATTACGATATATTATAAGGTATTTTCAATGATACACTGCATATTACGTTATATGGGAAGGTATTTTCAATGATACAGTGCATATTACGTTATATGAGAAGGTATTTTCAATGATACAATGCATATTACGTTATATTATAAGGTATTTTCAAAGATACGCTGCATATTACGTTATATGGGAAGGTATTTTCAATGATACACTACAAATTACGATATATTATAAGGTATTTTCAATGATACACTGCATATTACGTTATATTATAAGGTATTTTCAATGATACACTGCATATTACGGTATATCATAAGGTATTTTCAATGATACACTGCATATTACGTTATATTATAAGGTATTTTCATTGATACACTACAAATTACGATATATTATAAGGTATTTTCAATGATACACTGCATATTACGTTATATGGGAAGGTATTTTCAATGATACACTGCATATTACGTTATATTATAAGGTATTTTCAATGATACAATGCATATTACGTTATATTATAATTTATTTTCAAAGATACACGACAAATAACGATATATTATAAGGTATTTTCAATGATACACTGCATATTACGTTATATGAGAAGGTATTTTTATTGATACACTACAAATTACGATATATTATAAGGTATTTTCAATGATACACTGCATATTACGTTATATGGGAAGGTATTTTCAATGATACACTGCATATTACGTTATATTATAAGGTATTTTCAATGATACAATGCATATTACGTTATATTATAAGGTATTTTCAAGGATACACTACATATAACGATATATTATAAGGTATTTTCAATGATACACTGCATATTACGTTATATGAGAAGGTATTTTCATTGATACACTACAAATTACGATATATTATAAGGTATTTTCAATGATACACTGCATATTACGTTATATGGGAAGGTATTTTCAATGATACAATGCATATTACGTTATATTATAAGGTATTTTCAAAGATACACTACAAATAACGATATATTATAAGGTATTTTCAATGATGCACTGCATATTACGTTATACTATAAGGTATTTTCAATGATACACTGCATATTAAGTTATATTATAAGGTATTTTCAATGATACACTGCATATTACGTTATATTATAAGGTATTTTCAAAGATACACTACAAATAACGATAAATTATAAGGTATTTTCAAAGATACACTGCATATTACGTTATATGGGAAGGTATTTTCAATGATACACTGCATATTACGTTATATTATAAGGTATTTTCAATGATACACTGCATATTACGTTATATTATAAGGTATTTTCAATGATACACTGCATATTACGGTATATCATAAGGTATTTTCAATGATACACTGCATATTAAGTTATATTATAAGGTATTTTCAATGATACACTGCATATTACGTTATATTATAAGGTATTTTCAATGATGCACTGCATATTACGTTATACTATAAGGTATTTTCAATGACACACTACAAATTACGATATATTATAAGGTATTTTCAATGATACACTGCATATTACGTTATATTGTATGGTATTTTCAATGATACACTGCATATGACGGTATATCATAAGGTATTTTCAATGATAGACTGCATATTAAGTTATATTATAAGGTATTTTCAATGATAAACTACTATATATTATAAGGTATTTTCAATGATACACTGCATATTACGTTATATGAGAAGGTATTTTCATTGATACACTACAAATTACGATATATTATAAGGTATTTTCAATTATACACTGCATATTACGTTATATGGGAAGGTATTTTCAATGATACACTGCATATTACGTTATATTATAAGGTATTTTCAATGATACAATGCATATTACGTTATATTATAAGGTATTTTCAAAGATACACTACAAATAACGATATATTATAAGGTATTTTCAATGATACACTGCATATTACGTTATATGAGAAGGTATTTTTATTGATACACTACAAATTACGATATATTATAAGGTATTTTCAATGATACACTGCATATTACGTTATATGGGAAGGTATTTTCAATGATACACTGCATATTACGTTATATTATAAGGTATTTTCAATGATACACTGCATATTAAGTTATATTATAAGGTATTTTCAATGATACACTGCATATTACGTTATATTATAAGGTATTTTCAATGATACACTGCATATTACGTTATATTATAAGGTATTTTCAATGATGCACTGCATATTACGTTATATGGGAAGGTATTTTCAATGATACACTGCATATTACGTTATATTATAAGGTATTTTCAATGATACAATGCATATTACGTTATATTATAATTTATTTTCAAAGATACACGACAAATAACGATATATTATAAGGTATTTTCAATGATACACTGCATATTACGTTATATGAGAAGGTATTTTTATTGATACACTACAAATTACGATATATTATAAGGTATTTTCAATGATACACTGCATATTACGTTATATGGGAAGGTATTTTCAATGATACACTGCATATTACGTTATACTATAAGGTATTTTCAATGATACACTGCATATTAAGTTATATTATAAGGTATTTTCAATGATACACTGCATATTACGTTATATTATAAGGTATTTTCAAAGATACACTACAAATAACGATAAATTATAAGGTATTTTCAAAGATACACTGCATATTACGTTATATGGGAAGGTATTTTCAATGATACACTGCATATTACGTTATATTATAAGGTATTTTCAATGATACACTGCATATTACGTTATATTATAAGGTATTTTCAATGATACACTGCATATTACGGTATATCATAAGGTATTTTCAATGATACACTGCATATTAAGTTATATTATAAGGTATTTTCAATGATACACTGCATATTACGTTATATTATAAGGTATTTTCAATGATGCACTGCATATTACGTTATACTATAAGGTATTTTCAATGATACACTACAAATTACGATATATTATAAGGTATTTTCAATGATACACTGCATATTACGTTATATTATAAGGTATTTTCAATGATACACTGCATATTACGGTATATCATAAGGTATTTTCAATGATAGACTGCATATTAAGTTATATTATAAGGTATTTTCAATGATAAACTACTATATATTATAAGGTATTTTCAATGATACACTGCATATTACGTTATATGAGAAGGTATTTTCATTGATACACTACAAATTACGATATATTATAAGGTATTTTCAATTATACACTGCATATTACGTTATATGGGAAGGTATTTTCAATGATACACTGCATATTACGTTATATTATAAGGTATTTTCAATGATACACTGCATATTACGTTATATTATAAGGTATTTTCAAAGATACACTACAAATAACGATATATTATAAGGTATTTTCAATGATACACTGCATATTACGTTATATGAGAAGGTATTTTTATTGATACACTACAAATTACGATATATTATAAGGTATTTTCAATGATACACTGCATATTACGTTATATGGGAAGGTATTTTCAATGATACACTGCATATTACGTTATATTATAAGGTATTTTCAATGATACAATGCATATTACGTTATATTATAAGGTATTTTCAAAGATACACTGCATATTACGTTATATGGGAAGGTATTTTCAATGATACACTGCATATTACGTTAGATTATAAGGTATTTTCACTGATACACTGCATATTACGTTATATTATAAGGTATTTTCAATGATACACTGCATATTACGTTATATTATTAGGTATTTTCAATGATACACTATAAATAATGATATATTATAAGGTATTTTCAATGATACACTGCATATTACGTTATATGAGAAGGTATTTTCATTGATACACTACAAATTACGATATATTATAAGGTATTTTCAATGATACACTGTATATTACGTTATATTATAAGGTATTTTCAATGATACACTGCATATTACGTTATATTATAAGGTATTTTCAATGATACACTGCATATTACGTTATATTATAAGGTATTTTCAATGATGCTCTGCATATTACGTTATATTATAAGGTATTTTCATTAAAAGACAAGAATTACCATATATTCTAAGGTATTTTCAATGATACACTGCATATTACGTTATATTATTAGGTATTTTCAATGATACACTAAAAAATTACGATATATTATAAGGTGTTTCCAATGATACACTGCATATTACGTTATATTATAAGGTATTTTCAAAGATACACTACAAATAACGATATATTATAAGGTATTTTCAATGATACACTGCATATTACGTTATATGAGAAGGTATTTTCATTGATACACTACAAATTACGATATATTATAAGGTATTTTCAATGATACACTGCATATTACGTTATATGGGAAGGTATTTTCAATGATACACTGCATATTACGTTATATTATAAGGTATTTTCAATGATGCACTGCATATTACGTTATACTATAAGGTATTTTCAATGATACACTGCATATTAAGTTATATTATAAGGTATTTTCAATGATAAACTACTATATATTATAAGGTATTTTCAATGATACACTGCATATTACGTTATATTATAAGGTATTTTCAATGATGCACTGCATATTACGTTATACTATAAGGTACTTTCAATGATACACTACAAATTACGATATATTATAAGGTATTTTCAATGATACACTGCATATTACGTTATATTATAAGGTATTTTCAATGATACACTGCATATTACGTTATATGAGAAGGTATTTTCATTGATACACTACAAATTACGATATATTTTAAGGTATTTTCAATGATACGCTGCATATTACGTTATATGGGAAGGTATTTTCAATGATACACTGCATATTACGTTATATTATAAGGTATTTTCAATGATACAATGCATATTACGTTATATTATAAGGTATTTTCAAAGATACACTACAAATAACGATATATTATAAGGTATTTTCAATGATACACTGCATATTACGTTATATGAGAAGGTATTTTTATTGATACACTACAAATTACGATATATTATAAGGTATTTTCAATGATACACTGCATATTACGTTATATGAGAAGGTATTTTCATTGATACACTACAAATTACGATATATTATAAGGTATTTTCAATGATACACTGTATATTACGTTATATTATAAGTTATTTTCAATGATACACTGCATATTACGTTATATTATAAGGTATTTTCAATGATACACTGCATATTACGTTATATTATAAGGTATTTTCAATGATGCTCTGCATATTACGTTATATTATAAGGTATTTTCATTAAAAGACAAGAATTACCATATATTCTAAGGTATTTTCAATGATACACTGCATATTACGTTATATTATTAGGTATTTTCAATGATACACTAAAAAATTACGATATATTATAAGGTGTTTCCAATGATACACTGCATATTACGTTATATTATAAGGTATTTTCAAAGATACACTACAAATAACGATATATTATAAGGTATTTTCAATGATACACTGCATATTACGTTATATGAGAAGGTATTTTCATTGATACACTACAAATTACGATATATTATAAGGTATTTTCAATGATACACTGCATATTACGTTATATGGGAAGGTATTTTCAATGATACACTGCATATTACGTTATATTATAAGGTATTTTCAATGATGCACTGCATATTACGTTATACTATAAGGTATTTTCAATGATACACTGCATATTAAGTTATATTATAAGGTATTTTCAATGATAAACTACTATATATTATAAGGTATTTTCAATGATACACTGCATATTACGTTATATTATAAGGTATTTTCAATGATGCACTGCATATTACGTTATACTATAAGGTACTTTCAATGATACACTACAAATTACGATATATTATAAGGTATTTTCAATGATACACTGCATATTACGTTATATTATAAGGTATTTTCAATGATACACTGCATATTACGTTATATGAGAAGGTATTTTCATTGATACACTACAAATTACGATATATTTTAAGGTATTTTCAATGATACGCTGCATATTACGTTATATGGGAAGGTATTTTCAATGATACACTGCATATTACGTTATATTATAAGGTATTTTCAAAGATACACTACAAATAACGATATATTATAAGGTATTTTCAATGATACACTGCATATTACGTTATATGAGAAGGTATTTTTATTGATACACTACAAATTACGATATATTATAAGGTATTTTCAATGATACACTGCATATTACGTTATATGGGAAGGTATTTTCAATGATACACTGCATATTACGTTATATTATAAGGTATTTTCAATGATACAATGCATATTACGTTATATTATAAGGTATTTTCAAAGATACACTACATATAACGATATATTATATGGTATTTTCAATGATACACTGCATATTACGTTATATTATAAGGTGTTTTCAATGATACACTGCATATTACGTTATATTATAAGGTATTTTCAATGATACACTGCATATTACGGTATATCATAAGGTATTTTCAATGATACACTGCATATTACGTTATATTATAAGGTATTTTCAATGATACACTGCATATTACGGTATATCATAAGGTATTTTCAATGATACACTGCATATTAAGTTATATTATAAGGTATTTTCAATGATACACTGCATATTACGTTATATTATAAGGTATTTTCAATGATACACTGCATATTACGTTATATGAGAAGGTATTTTCATTGATACACTACAAATTACGATATATTATAAGGTATTTTCAATGATACACTGCATATTACGTTATATGGGAAGGTATTTTCAATGATACACTGCATATTACGTTATATTATAAGGTATTTTCAATGATACAATGCATATTACGTTATATTATAATTTATTTTCAAAGATACACGACAAATAACGATATATTATAAGGTATTTTCAATGATACACTGCATATTACGTTATATGAGAAGGTATTTTTATTGATACACTACAAATTACGATATATTATAAGGTATTTTCAATGATACACTGCATATTACGTTATATGGGAAGGTATTTTCAATGATACACTGCATATTACGTTATATTATAAGGTATTTTCAAAGATACACTACAAATAACGATATATTATAAGGTATTTTCAATGATACACTGCATATTACGTTATATGAGAAGGTATTTTTATTGATACACTACAAATTACGATATATTATAAGGTATTTTCAATGATACACTGCATATTACGTTATATGGGAAGGTATTTTCAATGATACACTGCATATTACGTTATATTATAAGGTATTTTCAATGATACAATGCATATTACGTTATATTATAAGGTATTTTCAAAGATACACTACATATAACGATATATTATATGGTATTTTCAATGATACACTGCATATTACGTTATATTATAAGGTGTTTTCAATGATACACTGCATATTACGTTATATTATAAGGTATTTTCAATGATACACTGCATATTACGGTATATCATAAGGTATTTTCAATGATACACTGCATATTAAGTTATATTATAAGGTATTTTCAATGATAAACTACTATATATTATAAGGTATTTTCAATGATACACTGCATATTACGTTATATTATAAGGTATTTTCAATGATACACTGCATATTACGTTATATTATAAGGTATTTTCAATGATACACTGCATATTACGTTATATGAGAAGGTATTTTCATTGATACACTACAAATTACGATATATTTTAAGGTATTTTCAATGATACGCTGCATATTACGTTATATGGGAAGGTATTTTCAATGATACACTGCATATTACGTTATATTATAAGGTATTTTCAATGATACACTGCATATTAAGTTATATTATAAGGTATTTTCAATGATACACTGCATATTACGTTATATTATAAGGTATTTTCAATGATACACTGCATATTACGTTATATGAGAAGGTATTTTCATTGATACACTACAAATTACGATATATTATAAGGTATTTTCAATGATACACTGCATATTACGTTATATGGGAAGGTATTTTCAATGATACACTGCATATTACGTTATATTATAAGGTATTTTCAATGATACAATGCATATTACGTTATATTATAATTTATTTTCAAAGATACACGACAAATAACGATATATTATAAGGTATTTTCAATGATACACTGCATATTACGTTATATGAGAAGGTATTTTTATTGATACACTACAAATTACGATATATTATAAGGTATTTTCAATGATACACTGCATATTACGTTATATGGGAAGGTATTTTCAATGATACACTGCATATTACGTTATATTATAAGGTATTTTCAATGATACAATGCATATTACGTTATATTATAAGGTATTTTCAAGGATACACTACATATAACGATATATTATAAGGTATTTTCAATGATACACTGCATATTACGTTATATGAGAAGGTATTTTCATTGATACACTACAAATTACGATATATTATAAGGTATTTTCAATGATACACTGCATATTACGTTATATGGGAAGGTATTTTCAATGATACAATGCATATTACGTTATATTATAAGGTATTTTCAAAGATACACTACAAATAACGATATATTATAAGGTATTTTCAATGATACACTGCATATTACGTTATATGAGAAGGTATTTTTATTGATACACTACAAATTACGATATATTATAAGGTATTTTCAATGATACACTGCATATTACGTTATATGGGAAGGTATTTTCAATGATACAGTGCATATTACGTTATATTATTAGGTATTTTCAATGATACAATGCATATTACGTTATATTATAAGGTATTTTCAAAGATACACTACATATAACGATATATTATAAGGTATTTTCAATGATACACTACAAATTACGATATATTATAAGGTATTTTCAATGATACACTGCATATTACGTTATATTATAAGGTATTTTCAATGATACACTGCATATTACGGTATATCATAAGGTATTTTCAATGATAGACTGCATATTAAGTTATATTATAAGGTATTTTCAATGATAAACTACTATATATTATAAGGTATTTTCAATGATACACTGCATATTACGTTATATGAGAAGGTATTTTCATTGATACACTACAAATTACGATATATTATAAGGTATTTTCAATGATACACTGCATATTACGTTATATGGGAAGGTATTTTCAATGATACACTGCATATTACGTTATATTATAAGGTATTTTCAATGATACACTGCATATTACGTTATATTATAAGGTATTTTCAATGATACACTGCATATTACGGTATATCATAAGGTATTTTCAATGATACACTGCATATTAAGTTATATTATAAGGTATTTTCAATGATACACTGCATATTACGTTATATTATAAGGTATTTTCAATGATGCACTGCATATTACGTTATACTATAAGGTATTTTCAATGACACACTACAAATTACGATATATTATAAGGTATTTTCAATGATACACTGCATATTACGTTATATTGTATGGTATTTTCAATGATACACTGCATATGACGGTATATCATAAGGTATTTTCAATGATAGACTGCATATTAAGTTATATTATAAGGTATTTTCAATGATAAACTACTATATATTATAAGGTATTTTCAATGATACACTGCATATTACGTTATATGAGAAGGTATTTTCATTGATACACTACAAATTACGATATATTATAAGGTATTTTCAATTATACACTGCATATTACGTTATATGGGAAGGTATTTTCAATGATACACTGCATATTACGTTATATTATAAGGTATTTTCAATGATACACTGCATATTACGTTATATTATAAGGTATTTTCAAAGATACACTACAAATAACGATATATTATAAGGTATTTTCAATGATACACTGCATATTACGTTATATGAGAAGGTATTTTTATTGATACACTACAAATTACGATATATTATAAGGTATTTTCAATGATACACTGCATATTACGTTATATGGGAAGGTATTTTCAATGATACACTGCATATTACGTTATATTATAAGGTATTTTCAATGATACAATGCATATTACGTTATATTATAAGGTATTTTCAAAGATACACTGCATATTACGTTATATGGGAAGGTATTTTCAATGATACACTGCATATTACGTTATATTATAAGGTTTTTTCACTGATACACTGCATATTACGTTATATGAGAAGGTATTTTTATTGATACACTACAAATTACGATATATTATAAGGTATTTTCAATGATACACTGCATATTACGTTATATGGGAAGGTATTTTCAATGATACAGTGCATATTACGTTATATTATTAGGTATTTTCAATGATACAATGCATATTACGTTATATTATAAGGTATTTTCAAAGATACACTACATATAACGATATATTATAAGGTATTTTCAATGATACACTGCATATTACGTTATATTATAAGGTATTTTCACTGATACACTGCATATTACGTTATATTATAAGGTATTTTCAATGATACACTGCATATTACGTTATATTATTAGGTATTTTCAATGATACACTACAAATAATGATATATTATAAGGTATTTTCAATGATACACTGCATATTACGTTATATGAGAAGGTATTTTCATTGATACACTACAAATTACGATATATTATAAGGTATTTTCAATGATACACTGTATATTACGTTATATTATAAGGTATTTTCAATGATACACTGCATATTACGTTATATTATAAGGTATTTTCAATGATACACTGCATATTACGTTATATTATAAGGTATTTTCAATGATGCTCTGCATATTACGTTATATTATAAGGTATTTTCATTAAAAGACAAGAATTACCATATATTCTAAGGTATTTTCAATGATACACTGCATATTACGTTATATTATTAGGTATTTTCAATGATACACTAAAAAATTACGATATATTATAAGGTGTTTCCAATGATACACTGCATATTACGTTATATTATAAGGTATTTTCAAAGATACACTACAAATAACGATATATTATAAGGTATTTTCAATGATACACTGCATATTACGTTATATGAGAAGGTATTTTCATTGATACACTACAAATTACGATATGTTATAAGGTATTTTCAATGATACACTGCATATTACGTTATATGGGAAGGTATTTTCAATGATACACTGCATATTACGTTATATTATAAGGTATTTTCAATGATGCACTGCATATTACGTTATACTATAAGGTATTTTCAATGATACACTGCATATTAAGTTATATTATAAGGTATTTTCAATGATAAACTACTATATATTATAAGGTATTTTCAATGATACACTGCATATTACGTTATATTATAAGGTATTTTCAAAGATACACTACAAATAACGATATATTATAAGGTATTTTCAATGATACACTGCATATTACGTTATATGAGAAGGTATTTTCATTGATACACTACAAATTACGATATATTATAAAGTATTTTCAATGATTCACTGCATATTACGTTATATGGGAAGGTATTTTCAATGATACACTGCATATTACGTTATATTATAAGGTATTTTCAATGATACACTGCATATTACGTTATATTATAAGGTATTTTCAATGATACACTGCATATTACGTTAAATTATAAGGTATTTTCAATGATACACTGCATATTACGTTATATTATAAGGTATTTTCAATGATACACTGCATATTACGTTATATTATAAGGTATTTTCAATGATGCTCTGCATATTACGTTATATTATAAGGTATTTTCATTAAAAGACAAGAATTACCATATATTCTAAGGTATTTTCAATGATACACTGCATATTACGTTATATTATTAGGTATTTTCAATGATACACTAAAAAATTACGATATATTATAAGGTGTTTCCAATGATACACTGCATATTACGTTATATTATAAGGTATTTTCAAAGATACACTACAAATAACGATATATTATAAGGTATTTTCAATGATACACTGCATATTACGTTATATTATAAGGTATTTTCAAAGATACACTACAAATAACGATATATTATAAGGTATTTTCAATGATACACTGCATATTACGTTATATGAGAAGGTATTTTCATTGATACACTACAAATTACGATATATTATAAGGTATTTTCAATGATACACTGCATATTACGTTATATGGGAAGGTATTTTCAATGATACACTGCATATTACGTTATATTATAAGGTATTTTCAATGATGCACTGCATATTACGTTATACTATAAGGTATTTTCAATGATACACTGCATATTAAGTTATATTATAAGGTATTTTCAATGATAAACTACTATATATTATAAGGTATTTTCAATGATACACTGCATATTACGTTATATTATAAGGTATTTTCAAAGATACACTACAAATAACGATATATTATAAGGTATTTTCAATGATACACTGCATATTACGTTATATGAGAAGGTATTTTCATTGATACACTACAAATTACGATATATTATAAAGTATTTTCAATGATTCACTGCATATTACGTTATATGGGAAGGTATTTTCAATGATACACTGCATATTACGTTATATTATAAGGTATTTTCAATGATACACTGCATATTACGTTAAATTATAAGGTATTTTCAATGATACACTGCATATTACGTTATATTATAAGGTATTTTCAATGATACACTGCATATTACGTTATATTATAAGGTATTTTCAATGATGCTCTGCATATTACGTTATATTATAAGGTATTTTCATTAAAAGACAAGAATTACCATATATTCTAAGGTATTTTCAATGATACACTGCATATTACGTTATATTATTAGGTATTTTCAATGATACACTAAAAAATTACGATATATTATAAGGTGTTTCCAATGATACACTGCATATTACGTTATATTATAAGGTATTTTCAAAGATACACTACAAATAACGATATATTATAAAGTATTTTCAATGATACACTGCATATTACGTTATATTAGAAGGTATTTTCATTGATACACTACAAATTACGATATATTATAAGGTATTTTCAATGATACACTGCATATTACGTTATATGGGAAGGTATTTTCAATGATACACTGCATATTACGTTATATTATAAGGTATTTTCAATGATACACTGCATATTACGTTATATTATAAGGTATTTTCAATGATACACTGCATATTACGGTATATCATAAGGTATTTTCAATGATACACTGCATATTACGTTATATTATAAGGTATTTTCAATGATACACTGCATATTACGGTATATCATAAGGTATTTTCAATGATACACTGCATATTAAGTTATATTATAAGGTATTTTCAATGATAAACTACTATATATTATAAGGTATTTTCAATGATACACTGCATATTACGTTATATGAGAAGGTATTTTCAAAGATACACTACAAATAACGATATATTATAAGGTGTTTTCAATGATACACTGCATATTACGTTATATTATAAGGTATTTTCAATGATACACTGCATATTACGTTATATTATAAGGTATTTTCAATGATACACTGCATATTACGGTATATCATAAGGTATTTTCAATGATACACTGCATATTAAGTTATATTATAAGGTATTTTCAATGATACACTGCATATTACGTTATATTATAAGGTATTTTCAATGATGCACTGCATATTACGTTATACTATAAGGTATTTTCAATGATACACTACAAATTACGATATATTATAAGGTATTTTCAATGATACACTGCATATTACGTTATATTATAAGGTATTTTCAATGATACACTGCATATGACGGTATATCATAAGGTATTTTCAATGATAGACTGCATATTAAGTTATATTATAAGGTATTTTCAATGATAAACTACTATATATTATAAGGTATTTTCAATGATACACTGTATATTACGTTATATGAGAAGGTATTTTCATTGATACACTACAAATTACGATATATTATAAGGTATTTTCAATGATACACTGCAGATTACGTTATATGGGAAGGTATTTTCAATGATCCACTGCATATTACGTTATATTATAAGGTATTTTCAATGATACAATGCATATTACGTTATATTATAAGGTATTTTCAAAGATACACGACAAATAACGATATATTATAAGGTATTTTCAATGATACACTGCATATTACGTTATATGAGAAGGTATTTTTATTGATACACTACAAATTACGATATATTATAAGGTATTTTCAATGATACACTGCATATTACGTTATATGGGAAGGTATTTTCAATGATACACTGCATATTACGTTATATTATAAGGTATTTTCAATGATACACTGCATATTACGTTATATTATATGGTATTTTCAATGATACACTTCATATTACGTTATATTATAAGGTGTTTTCAATGATACACTGCATATTACGTTATATTATAAGGTATTTTCAATGATACACTGCATATTACGGTATATCATAAGGTATTTTCAATGATACACTGCATATTAAGTTATATTATAAGGTATTTTCAATGATACACTGCATATTACGTTATATTATAAGGTATTTTCAATGATGCACTGCATATTACGTTATACTATAAGGTATTTTCAATGATACACTACAAATTACGATATATTATAAGGTATTTTCAATGATACACTGCATATTACGTTATATTATAAGGTATTTTCAATGATAAACTACTATATATTATAAGGTATTTTCAATGATACACTGCATATTACGTTATATGAGAAGGTATTTTCATTGATACACTACAAATTACGATATATTATAAGGTATTTTCAATTATACACTGCATATTACGTTATATGGGAAGGTATTTTCAATGATACACTGCATATTACGTTATATTATAAGGTATTTTCAATGATACAATGCATATTACGTTATATTATAAGGTATTTTCAAAGATACACTACAAATAACGATATATTATAAGGTATTTTCAATGATACACTGCATATTACGTTATATGAGAAGGTATTTTCATTGATACACTACAAATTACGATATATTATAAGGTATTTTCAATGATACACTGCATATTACGTTATATGGGAAGGTATTTTCAATGATACACTGCATATTACGTTATATTATAAGGTATTTTCAATGATACAATGCATATTACGTTATATTATAAGGTATTTTCAAAGATACACTGCATATTACGTTATATGGGAAGGTATTTTCAATGATACACTGCATATTACGTTATATTATAAGGTATTTTCACTGATACACTGCATATTACGTTATATTATAAGGTATTTTCAATGATACACTGCATATTACGTTATATTATTAGGTATTTTCAATGATACACTACAAATAATGATATATTATAAGGTATTTTCAATGATACACTGCATATTACGTTATATGAGAAGGTATTTTCATTGATACACTACAAATTACGATATATTATAAGGTATTTTCAATGATACACTGTATATTACGTTATATTATAAGGTATTTTCAATGATACACTGCATATTACGTTATATTATAAGGTATTTTCAATGATACACTGCATATTACGTTATATTATAAGGTATTTTCAATGATGCTCTGCATATTACGTTATATTATAAGGTATTTTCATTAAAAGACAAGAATTACCATATATTCTAAGGTATTTTCAATGATACACTGCATATTACGTTATATTATTAGGTATTTTCAATGATACACTAAAAAATTACGATATATTATAAGGTGTTTCCAATGATACACTGCATATTACGTTATATTATAAGGTATTTTCAAAGATACACTACAAATAACGATATATTATAAGGTATTTTCAATGATACACTGCATATTACGTTATATGAGAAGGTATTTTCATTGATACACTACAAATTACGATATATTATAAGGTATTTTCAATGATACACTGCATATTACGTAATATGGGAAGGTATTTTCAATGATACACTGCATATTACGTTATATTATAAGGTATTTTCAATGATGCACTGCATATTACGTTATACTATAAGGTATTTTCAATGATACACTGCATATTAAGTTATATTATAAGGTATTTTCAATGATAAACTACTATATATTATAAGGTATTTTCAATGATACACTGCATATTACGTTATATTATAAGGTATTTTCAAAGATACACTACAAATAACGATATATTATAAGGTATTTTCAATGATACACTGCATATTACGTTATATGAGAAGGTATTTTCATTGATACACTACAAATTACGATATATTATAAAGTATTTTCAATGATTCACTGCATATTACGTTATATGGGAAGGTATTTTCAATGATACACTGCATATTACGTTATATTATAAGGTATTTTCAATGATACACTGCATATTACGTTAAATTATAAGGTATTTTCAATGATACACTGCATATTACGTTATATTATAAGGTATTTTCAATGATACACTGCATATTACGTTATATTATAAGGTATTTTCAATGATGCTCTGCATATTACGTTATATTATAAGGTATTTTCATTAAAAGACAAGAATTACCATATATTCTAAGGTATTTTCAATGATACACTGCATATTACGTTATATTATTAGGTATTTTCAATGATACACTAAAAAATTACGATATATTATAAGGTGTTTCCAATGATACACTGCATATTACGTTATATTATAAGGTATTTTCAAAGATACACTACAAATAACGATATATTATAAGGTATTTTCAATGATACACTGCATATTACGTTATATTATAAGGTATTTTCAAAGATACACTACAAATAACGATATATTATAAGGTATTTTCAATGATACACTGCATATTACGTTATATGAGAAGGTATTTTCATTGATACACTACAAATTACGATATATTATAAGGTATTTTCAATGATACACTGCATATTACGTTATATGGGAAGGTATTTTCAATGATACACTGCATATTACGTTATATTATAAGGTATTTTCAATGATGCACTGCATATTACGTTATACTATAAGGTATTTTCAATGATACACTGCATATTAAGTTATATTATAAGGTATTTTCAATGATAAACTACTATATATTATAAGGTATTTTCAATGATACACTGCATATTACGTTATATTATAAGGTATTTTCAAAGATACACTACAAATAACGATATATTATAAGGTATTTTCAATGATACACTGCATATTACGTTATATGAGAAGGTATTTTCATTGATTCACTACAAATTACGATATATTATAAAGTATTTTCAATGATTCACTGCATATTACGTTATATGGGAAGGTATTTTCAATGATACACTGCATATAACGTTATGTTATAAGGTATTTTCAATGATACACTGCATATTACGTTAAATTATAAGGTATTTTCAATGATACACTGCATATTACGTTATATTATAAGGTATTTTCAATGATACACTGCATATTACGTTATATTATAAGGTATTTTCAATGATGCTCTGCATATTACGTTATATTATAAGGTATTTTCATTAAAAGACAAGAATTACCATATATTCTAAGGTATTTTCAATGATACACTGCATATTACGTTATATTATTAGGTATTTTCAATGATACACTAAAAAATTACGATATATTATAAGGTGTTTCCAATGATACACTGCATATTACGTTATATTATAAGGTATTTTCAAAGATACACTACAAATAACGATATATTATAAGGTATTTTCAATGATACACTGCATATTACGTTATATTAGAAGGTATTTTCATTGATACACTACAAATTACGATATATTATAAGGTATTTTCAATGATACACTGCATATTACGTTATATGGGAAGGTATTTTCAATGATACACTGCATATTACGTTATATTATAAGGTATTTTCAATGATACACTGCATATTACGTTATATTATAAGGTATTTTCAATGATACACTGCATATTACGGTATATCATAAGGTATTTTCAATGATACACTGCATATTACGTTATATTATAAGGTATTTTCAATGATACACTGCATATTACGGTATATCATAAGGTATTTTCAATGATACACTGCATATTAAGTTATATTATAAGGTATTTTCAATGATAAACTACTATATATTATAAGGTATTTTCAATGATACACTGCATATTACGTTATATGAGAAGGTATTTTCAAAGATACACTACAAATAACGATATATTATAAGGTGTTTTCAATGATACACTGCATATTACGTTATATTATAAGGTATTTTCAATGATACACTGCATATTACGTTATATTATAAGGTATTTTCAATGATACACTGCATATTACGGTATATCATAAGGTATTTTCAATGATACACTGCATATTAAGTTATATTATAAGGTATTTTCAATGATACACTGCATATTACGTTATATTATAAGGTATTTTCAATGATGCACTGCATATTACGTTATACTATAAGGTATTTTCAATGACACACTACAAATTACGATATATTATAAGGTATTTTCAATGATACACTGCATATTACGTTATATTATAAGGTATTTTCAATGATACACTGCATATTACGGTATATTATAAGGTATTTTCAATGATACACTGCATATTAAGTTATATTATAAGGTATTTTCAATGATAAACTACTATATATTATAAGGTATTTTCAATGATACACTGCATATTACGTTATATGAGAAGGTATTTTCATTGATACACTACAAATTACGATATATTATAAGGTATTTTCAATGATACACTGCAGATTACGTTATATGGGAAGGTATTTTCAATGATACACTGCATATTACGTTATATTATAAGGTATTTTCAATGATACAATGCATATTACGTTATATTATAAGGTATTTTCAAAGATACACGACAAATAACGATATATTATAAGGTATTTTCAATGATACACTGCATATTACGTTATATGAGAAGGTATTTTTATTGATACACTACAAATTACGATATATTATAAGGTATTTTCAATGATACACTGCATATTACGTTATATGGGAAGGTATTTTCAATGATACACTGCATATTACGTTATATTATAAGGTATTTTCAATGATACAATGCATATTACGTTATATTATAAGGTATTTTCAAAGATACACTACATATAACGATATATTATAAGGTATTTTCAATGATACACTGCATATTACGTTATATGAGAAGGTATTTTCATTGATACACTACAAATTACGATATATTATAAGGTATTTGCAATGATACACTGCATATTACGTTATATGGGAAGGTATTTTCAATGATACACTGCATATTACGTTATATTATAAGGTATTTTCAATGATACACTGCATATTACGTTATATTATATGGTATTTTCAATGATACACTTCATATTACGTTATATTATAAGGTGTTTTCAATGATACACTGCATATTACGTTATATTATAAGGTATTTTCAATGATACACTGCATATTACGTTATATTATAAGGTATTTTCAATGATACACTGCATATTACGGTATATCATAAGGTATTTTCAATGATACACTGCATATTAAGTTATATTATAAGGTATTTTCAATGATACACTGCATATTACGTTATATTATAAGGTATTTTCAATGATGCACTGCATATTACGTTATACTATAAGGTATTTTCAATGATACACTACAAATTACGATATATTATAAGGTATTTTCAATGATACACTGCATATTACGTTATATTATAAGGTATTTTCAATGATACACTGCATATTACGGTATATCATAAGGTATTTTCAATGATAGACTGCATATTAAGTTATATTATAAGGTATTTTCAATGATAAACTACTATATATTATAAGGTATTTTCAATGATACACTGCATATTACGTTATATGAGAAGGTATTTTCATTGATACACTACAAATTACGATATATTATAAGGTATTTTCAATGATACACTGCAGATTACGTTATATGGGAAGGTATTTTCAATGATACACTGCATATTACGTTATATTATAAGGTATTTTCAATGATACAATGCATATTACGTTATATTATAAGGTATTTTCAAAGATACACGACAAATAACGATATATTATAAGGTATTTTCAATGATACACTGCATATTACGTTATATGAGAAGGTATTTTTATTGATACACTACAAATTACGATATATTATAAGGTATTTTCAATGATACACTGCATATTACGTTATATGGGAAGGTATTTTCAATGATACACTGCATATTACGTTATATTATAAGGTATTTTCAATGATACAATGCATATTACGTTATATTATAAGGTATTTTCAAAGATACACTACATATAACGATATATTATAAGGTATTTTCAATGATACACTGCATATTACGTTATATGAGAAGGTATTTTCATTGATACACTACAAATTACGATATATTATAAGGTATTTTCAATGATACACTGCATATTACGTTATATGGGAAGGTATTTTCAATGATACACTGCATATTACGTTATATTATAAGGTATTTTCAATGATACACTGCATATTACGTTATATTATATGGTATTTTCAATGATACACTTCATATTACGTTATATTATAAGGTGTTTTCAATGATACACTGCATATTACGTTATATTATAAGGTATTTTCAATGATACACTGCATATTACGGTATATCATAAGGTATTTTCAATGATACACTGCATATTAAGTTATATTATAAGGTATTTTCAATGATAAACTACTATATATTATAAGGTATTTTCAATGATACACTGCATATTACGTTATATTATTAGGTATTTTCAATGATACACTACAAATAACGATATATTATAAGATATTTTCAATGATACACTACATATTACGTTATATGAGAAGGTATTTTTATTGATACACTACAAATTACGATATATTATAAGGTATTTTCAATGATACACTGCATATTACGTTATATGGGAAGGTATTTTCAATGATACACTGCATATTACGTTATATTATAAGGTATTTTCAATGATACAATGCATATTACGTTATATTATAAGGTATTTTCAAAGATACACTACATATAACGATATATTATAAGGTATTTTCAATGATACACTGCATATTACGATATATGAGAAGGTATTTTCATTGATACACTACAAATTACGATATATTATAAGGTATTTGCAATGATACACTGCATATTACGTTATATGGGAAGGTATTTTCAATGATACACTGCATATTACGTTATATTATAAGGTATTTTCAATGATACACTGCATATTACGTTATATTATATGGTATTTTCAATGATACACTTCATATTACGTTATATTATAAGGTGTTTTCAATGATACACTGCATATTACGTTATATTATAAGGTATTTTCAATGATACACTGCATATTACGGTATATCATAAGGTATTTTCAATGATACACTGCATATTAAGTTATATTATAAGGTATTTTCAATGATAAACTACTATATATTATAAGGTATTTTCAATGATACACTGCATATTACGTTATATTATTAGGTATTTTCAATGATACACTACAAATAACGATATATTATAAGATATTTTCAATGATACACTACATATTACGTTATATGAGAAGGTATTTTTATTGATACACTACAAATTACGATATATTATAAGGTATTTTCAAAGATACACTGCATATTACGTTATATGAGAAGGTATTTTCATTGATACACTACAAATTACGATATATTATAAGGTATTTTCAATGATACACTGCATATTACGTTATATGGGAAGGTATTTTCAATGATACACTGCATATTACGTTATATTATAAGGTATTTTCAATGATACACTGCATATTACGTTATATTATAAGGTATTTTCAATGATACACTGCATATTACGTTATATTATTAGGTATTTTCAATGATACACTACAAATAACGATATATTATAAGGTATTTTCAATGATACACTGCATATTACGTTATATGAGAAGGTATTTTCATTGATACACTACAAATTACGATATATTATAAGGTATTTTCAATGATACACTGTATATTACGTTATATTATAAGGTATTTTCAATGATACACTGCATATTACGTTATATTATAAGGTATTTTCAATGATGCACTGCATATTACGTTATACTATAAGGTATTTTCAATGATACACTGCATATTAAGTTATATTATAAGGTATTTTCAATGATAAACTACTATATATTATAAGGTATTTTCAATGACACACTGCATATTACGTTATATTATAAGGTATTTTCAAAGATACACTACAAATAACGATATATTATAAGGTATTTTCAATGATACACTGCATATTACGTTATATGAGATGGTATTTTCAATGATACACTGCATATTACGTTATATTATAAGGTATTTTCAATGATGCTCTGCATATTACGTTATATTATAAGGTATTTTCATTAAAAGACAAGAATTACCATATATTCTAAGGTATTTTCAATGATACACTGCATATTACGTTATATTATTAGGTATTTTCAATGATACACTAAAAAATTACGATATATTATAAGGTGTTTCCAATGATACACTGCATATTACGTTATATTATAAGGTATTTTCAAAGATACACTACAAATAACGATATATTATAAGGTATTTTCAATGATACACTGCATATTACGTTATATGAGAAGGTATTTTCATTGATACACTACAAATTACGATATATTATAAAGTATTTTCAATGATAAACTATATATTACGATATATTATATGGTATTTTCAATGATACACTGCATATTACGTTATATTATAAGGTATTTTCATTGATACACTACAAATTACCATATATTATAAGGTATTTTCAATGATACACTGCATATTACATTATATCATAAGGTATTTTCAATGATACACTGCATATTACGTTATATTATAAGGTATTTTCAATGATAAACTGCATATTACGTTATATTATAAGGTATTTTCAATGATACACTGCATATTACGTTATATTATAAGGTATTTTCAGTGATAGACTGGATATTACGTTATATTATAAGGTATTTTCAATGATACACTGCATATTGCGTTATATTATAAGGTATTTTCAATGATGCACTACAAATTACGATATATTATAAGGTATTTTCAATGATACACTGCATATTACGTTATATTATAACGTATTTTCAATGATACACTACAAATTACGATATATCATAAGGTATTTTCAATGATACACTGCATATTACGTTGTATTATAAGGTATTTTCATTGATACACTACAAATTACCATATATTATAAGGTATTTTCAATGATACACTGCATATTACATTATATCATAAGGTATTTTCAATGATACACTGCATATTACGTTATATTATAAGGTATTTTCAATGATACACTGCATATGACGTTATATTATAAGATGTTTTCAATGATACACTGCATATTACGTTATATTATATGGTATTTTCAATGATACACTGCATATTACGTTATATTATAAAGTATTTTCAATGATAAACTATATATTACGATATATTATATGGTATTTTCAATGATACACTGCATATTACGTTATATTATAAGGTATTTTCATTGATACACTACAAATTACCATATATTATAAGGTATTTTCAATGATACACTGCATATTACATTATATCATAAGATATTTTCAATGATACACTGCATATTACGTTATATTATAAGGTATTTTCAATGATGCACTGCATATTACGTTATACTATATGGTATTTTCAATGATACACTACAAATTACGATATATTATAAGGTATTTTCAATGACACACTGCATATTACGTTGTATTATAAGGTTTTTTCATTGATAGACTAGAATTACCATATATTCTAAGGTATTTCCAATGATACACTTCATATTACGTTTTATTATAAGGTATTTTCAATGATACACTGCATATTACGTTATATTATATGGTATTTTCAATGATACACTGCATATTACGTTATATTATAAAGTATTTTTAATGATAAACTATATATTACGATATATTATATGGTATTTCCAATGATAAACTATATATTACGATATATTATATGGTATTTTCAATGATACACTGCATATTACGTTATATTATAAGGTATTTTCATTGATACACTACAAATTACCATATATTATAAGGTATTTTCAATGATACACTGCATATTACATTATATCATAAGATATTTTCAATGATACACTGCATATTACGTTATACTATATGGTATTTTCAATGATACACTACAAATTACGATATATTATAAGGTATTTTCAATGACACACTGCATATTACGTTATATTATAAGGTATTTTCATTGATACACTACAAATTACCATATATTATAAGGTATTTTCAATGATACACTGCATATTACATTATATCATAAGGTATTTTCAATGATACACTGCATATTACGTTATATTATAAGGTATTTTCAATGATAAACTGCATATGACGTTATATTATAAAGTATTTTTAATGATAAACTATATATTACGATATATTATATGGTATTTTCAATGATACACTGCATATTACGTTATATTATAACGTATTTTCAATGATACACTACAAATTACGATATATTATAAGGTATTTTCGATGATACACTGCATTTTACGATATATTAGAAGGTATTTTGATTGATACAGTTCAAATTACCATATATTATAAGGTATTTTCAATGATATACTGCACATTACGTTATATCATAAGGTATTTTCAATGATACACTGCATATTACGTTATATTATAAGATGTTTTCAATGATAAACTACTATATATTATAAGGTATTTTCATTGATGCACTGCATATTACGTTATACTATATGGTATTTTCAATGATACACTACAAATTACGATATATTATAAGGTATTTTCAATGATACACTGCATATTACGTTGTATTATAAGGTATTTTCATTGATAGACTAGAATTACCATATATTCTAAGGTATTTTCAATGATACACTGCATATTACGTTTTATTATAAGGTATTTTCAATGATACACTGCATATTACGTTATATTATAAGGTATTTTCAATGATGCACTGCATATTACGTTATACTATATGGTATTTTCAATGATACGCTACAAATTACGATATATTATAAGGTATTTTCAATGATACACTTCATATTACGTTGTATTATAAGGTATTTTCATTGATAGACTAGAATTACCATATATTCTAAGGTATTTTCAATGATACACTGCATATTACGTTTTATTATAAGGTATTTTCAATGATACACGGCATATTACGTTATATTATATGGTATTTTCAATGATACACTGCATATTACGTTATATTATAACGTATTTTCAATGATACACTACAAATTACGATATATTATAAGGTATTTTCAATGATACACTGCATATTACGTTGTATTATAAGGTATTTTCATTGATAGACTAGAATTACCATATATTCTAAGGTATTTTCAATGATACACTGCATATTACGTTTTATTATAAGGTATTTTCAATGATACACTGCATATTACGTTATATCATAAGGTATTTTCAATGATGCACTGCATATTACGTTATATTATAAGGTATTTTCAATGATACACTGCATATTACGTTATATTATAAGGTATTTTCAATGATGCACTGCATATTACGTTATACTATATGGTATTTTCAATGATACACTACAAATTACGATATATTATAAGGTATTTACAATGATACACTTCATATTACGTTGTATTATAAGGAATTTTCATTGATAGACTAGAATTACCATATATTTTAAGGTATTTTCAATGATACACTGCATATTACGTTTTATTATAAGGTATTTTCAATGATACACTGCATATTACGTTATATTATAAGGTATTTTCAATGATGCACTGCATATTACGTTATACTATATGGTATTTTCAATGATACACTACAAATTACGATATATTATAAGGTATTTTCAATGATACACTTCATATTACGTTGTATTATAAGGTATTTTCATTGATAGACTAGAATTACCATATATTCTAAGGTATTTTCAATGATACACTGCATATTACGTTTTATTATAAGGTATTTTCAATGATACACGGCATATTACGTTATACTATATGGTATTTTCAATGATACACTACAAATTACGATATATTATAAGGTATTTTCAATGATACACGGCATATTACGTTATACTATATGGTATTTTCAATGATACACTACAAATTACGATATATTATAAGGTATTTTCAATGATACACTGCATATTACGTTGTATTATAAGGTATTTTCATTGATAGACTAGAATTACCATATATTCTAAGGTATTTTCAATGATACAGTGCATATTACGTTTTATTATAAGCTATTTTCAATGATACACTGCATATTACGTTATATTATAAGGTATATTCAATGATACACTGCATATTACGATATATTATAAGGTATTTTCAATGATGCACTGCATATTACTTTATACTATATGGTATTTTCAATGATACACTACAAATTACGATATATTATAAGGTATTTTCAATGATACACTGCATATTACGTTGTATTATAAGGTTTTTACATTGATAGACTAGAATTACCATATATTCTAAGGTATTTTCAATGATACACTGCATATTACGTTTTATTATAAGGTATTTTCAATGATTCACTGCATATTACGTTATATTATATGATATTTTCAATGATACACTGCATATTACGTTATATTATAAGGTATTTTCAATGATGCACTGCATATTACGTTATATTATAAGGTATTTTCAATGATACACTGCATATTACGTTATATTATAAGGTATTTTCAATGATGCACTGCATATTACGTTATACTATATGGTATTTTCAATGATACACTACAAATTACGATATATTATAAGGTATTTTCAATGATACACTTCATATTACGTTGTATTATAAGGAATTTTCATTGATAGACTAGAATTACCATATATTTTAAGGTATTTTCAATGATACACTGCATATTACGTTTTATTATAAGGTATTTTCAATGATACACTGCATATTACGTTATATTATAAGGTATTTTCAATGATGCACTGCATATTACGTTATACTATATGGTATTTTCAATGATACACTACAAATTACGATATATTATAAGGTATTTTCAATGATACACTTCATATTACGTTGTATTATAAGGTATTTTCATTGATAGACTAGATTTACCATATATTCTAAGGTATTTTCAATGATACACTGCATATTACGTTTTATTATAAGGTATTTTCAATGATACACGGCATATTACGTTATACTATATGGTATTTTCAATGATACACTACAAATTACGATATATTATAAGGTATTTTCAATGATACACGGCATATTACGTTATACTATATGGTATTTTCAATGATACACTACAAATTACGATATATTATAAGGTATTTTCAATGATACACTGCATATTACGTTATATCATAAGGTACTTTCAATGATACACTGCATATTACGTTATATCATAAGGTATTTACAATGATACACTGCATATTACGTTATATCATAAGGTATTTTCAATGATACACTGCATATTACGTTATATTATAAGGTATTTTCAATGATACACTACAAATTACGATATATTATAAGGTATTTTCAATGATACACTGCATATTACGTTGTATTATAAGGTATTTTCATTGATAGACTAGAATTACCATATATTCTAAGGTATTTTCAATGATACAGTGCATATTACGTTTTATTATAAGCTATTTTCAATGATACACTGCATATTACGTTATATTATAAGGTATATTCAATGATACACTGCATATTACGTTATATTATAAGGTATTTTCAATGATGCACTGCATATTACGTTATACTATATGGTATTTTCAATGATACACTACAAATTACGATATATTATAAGGTATTTTCAATGATACACTGCATATTACGTTGTATTATAAGGTTTTTTCATTGATAGACTAGAATTACCATATATTCTAAGGTATTTTCAATGATACACTGCATATTACGTTTTATTATAAGGTATTTTCAATGATTCACTGCATATTACGTTATATTATATGATATTTTCAATGATACACTGCATATTACGTTATATTATAAGGTATTTTCAATGATGCACTGCATATTACGTTATACTATATGGTATTTTCAATGATACACTACAAATTACGATATATTATAAGGTATTTTCAATGATACACTGCATATTACGTTGTATTATACGGTATTTTCATTGATAGACTAGAATAACCATATATTCTAAGGTATTTTCAATGATACACTGCATATTACGATATATTAT
>CAKAJI010000126.1:0-27145 GCA_916610255.1 Lasioglossum lativentre | reverse complement strand
TAATATGCAGTGTATCATTGAAAATACCTTCTAATATAACGTAATATGCAGTGTATCATTGAAAATACCTTATAATATAACGTAATATGCAGTGTATCATTGAAAATACCTTATAATATAACGTAATATGCAGTGTATCAGTGAAAATACCTTATAATATAACGTAATATGCAGTGTATCATTGAAAATACCTTCTAATATAACGTAATATGCAGTGTATCATTGAAAATACCTTATAATATAACTTGATATGCAGTGTATCATTGAAAATACCTTATAATATAACGTAATATGCAGTGTATCATTGAAAATACCTTATAATATAACGTAATATGCAGTGTATCATTGAAAATACCTTATAATATAACGTAATATGCAGTGTATCGTTGAAAATACCTTATAATATATCGTAGTTTATCATTGAAAATACCTTATAATATAACGTAATTTGCAGTGTATCATTGAAAATACCTTATAATATAACGTAATATACAGTGTATCATTGAAAATACCTTATAACATATCGTAATATGCAGTGTATCATTGAAAATACCTTATAATATAACGTAATATGCAGTGTATCATTGAAAATACCTTATAATATAACTTAATATGCAGTGTATCATTGAAAATTACCTTACGATATAACGTAATATGCAGTGTATCATTGAAAATGCCTTATATCATATCGTAATATGCAGTGTATCATTGAAAATACCTTATAATATAACGTAATATGCAGTGTATCATTGAAAATACCTTATAACATATCGTAATTTGTAGTGTATCTTTGAAAATACCTTATAATATAACGTATATGCAGTGTATCATTGAAAATACCATGTAATATAACGTAATATGCAGTGTATCATTGAAAATACCTTATAATATAACTTAATATGCAGTGTATCATTGAAAATACCTTATAATATAACGTAATATGCAGTGTATCATTGAAAATACCTTATAATATATCGTAATATGTAGTGTATCATTGAAAATACCTTATAATATAACGAAATATGCAGTGTATCATTGAAAATATCTTACGATTATAACGTATATGCAGTGTATCATTGAAAATACCTTATAACATATCCTAAATATGCAGTGGTGTATCATTGAAAATACCTTATAATATAACGTAATATGCAGTGTATCATTGAAAATACCTTATAATATAACGTAATATGCAGTGTATCATTGGTATCATTGAAAATACCTTCTAATATAACGTAATATGCAGTGTATCATTGAAAATACCTTATAATATAACGTAATATGCAGTGTATCATTGAAAATACCTTATAACATATCGTAATATGCAGTGTATCATTGAAAATACCTTATAATATAACGTAATATGCAGTGTATCATTGAAAATACCTTATAATATAACTTAATATGCAGTGTATCATTGAAAATACCTTACGATATAACGTAATATGCAGTGTATCATTGAAAATACCTTATATCATATCGTAATATGCAGTGTATCATTGAAAATACCTTATAATATAACGTAATATGCAGTGTATCATTGAAAATACCTTATAACGTATCGTAATTTGTAGTGTATCTTTGAAAATACCTTATAATATAACGTAATATGCAGGTGTATCATAGAAAATACCTTATAATATAAACGTAATATGCAGTGTATCATTGAAAATACCTTATAATATAACGTAATATGCAGTGTATCATTGAAAATACCTTCTAATATAACGTAATATGCAGTGTATCATTGAAAATACCTTATAATATAACGTAATATGCAGTGTATCATTGGAAAATACCATGTAATATAACGTAATATGCAGTGTATCATTGAAAATACCTTATAATATAACGTAATATGCAGTGTATCATTGAAAATACCATGTAATATAACGTAATATGCAGTGTATCATTGAAAATACCTTATAACATATCGTAATATGCAGAGTATCATTGAAAATACCTTATAATATAACGTAATATGCAGTGTATCATTGAAAATACCTTATTATATAACGTAATATGCAGTGTATCATTGAAAATACCTTATAATATAACGTAATATGCAGTGTATCATTGAAAATACCATGTAATATAACGTAATATGCAGTGTATCATTGAAAATACCTTATAACATATCGTAATATGCAGAGTATCAATTGAAAATACCTTATAATATAACGTAATATGCAGTGTATCATTGAAAATACCTTATTATATAACGTAATATGCAGTGTATCATTGAAAATACCTTATAATATAACGTAATATGCAGTGTATCATTGAAAATACCTTATAATATAACGTAATATGCAGTGTATCATTGAAAATTCCTTACGATATAACGTAATATGCAGTGTATCATTGAAAATACCTTATAATATAACGTAATATGCAGTGTATCATTGAAAATACCTTAAAATATAACGTAATATGCAGTGTATCATTGAAAATACCATGTAATATAACGTAATATGCAGTGTATCATTGAAAATACCTTATAATATAACTTAATATGCAGTGTATCATTGAAAATACCTTACGATATAACGTAATATGCAGTGTATCATTGAAAATACCTTATAATATAACGTAATATGCAGTGTATCATTGAAAATACCTTAAAATATAACGTAATATGCAGTGTATCATTGAAAATACCATGTAATATAACGTAATATGCAGTGTATCATTGAAAATACCTTATAATATAACTTAATATGCAGTGTATCATTGAAAATACCTTATAATATAACGTAATATGCAGTGTATCATTGAAAATACCTTATAATATATCGTAATATGTAGTGTATCATTGAAAATACCTTATAATATAACGAAATATGCAGTGTATCATTGAAAATATCTTACGATATAACGTAATATGCAGTGTATCATTGAAAATACCTTATAACATATCCTAATATGCAGTGTATCATTGAAAATACCTTATAATATAACGTAATATGCAGTGTATCATTGAAAATACCTTATAATATAACGTAATATGCAGTGTATCATTGAAAATACCTTCTAATATAACGTAATATGCAGTGTATCATTGAAAATACCTTATAATATAACGTAATATGCAGTGTATCATTGAAAATACCTTATAATATAACGTAATATGCAGTGTATCATTGAAAATACCTTATAATATAACGTAATATGCAGTGTATCATTGAAAATACCTTATAATATAACGTAATATGCAGTGTATCATTGAAAATACCTTATAATATAACGTAATATGCAGTGTATCGTTGAAAATACCTTATAATATATCGTAGTTTATCATTGAAAATACCTTATAATATAACGTAATTTGCAGTGTATCATTGAAAATACCTTATAATATAACGTAATATACAGTGTATCATTGAAAATACCTTATAACATATCGTAATATGCAGTGTATCATTGAAAATACCTTATAATATAACGTAATATGCAGTGTATCATTGAAAATACCTTATAATATAACTTAATATGCAGTGTATCATTGAAAATACCTTACGATATAACGTAATATGCAGTGTATCATTGAAAATACCTTATATCATATCGTAATATGCAGTGTATAATTGAAAATACCTTATAATATAACGTAATATGCAGTGTATCATTGAAAATACCTTATAACGTATCGTAATTTGTAGTGTATCTTTGAAAATACCTTATAATATAACGTAATATGCAGTGTATCATTGAAAATACCTTATAATATAACGTAATATGCAGTGTATCATTGAAAATACCTTACGATATAACGTAATATGCAGTGTATCATTGAAAATACCTTATAATATAACGTAATATGCAGTGTATCATTGAAAATACCTTCTAATATAACGTAATATGCAGTGTATCATTGAAAATACCATGTAATATAACGTAATATGCAGTGTATCATTGAAAATACCTTATAATATAACGTAATATGCAGTGTATCATTGAAAATACCTTACGATATAACGTAATATGCAGTGTATCATTGAAAATACCTTATAATATAACGTAATATACAGTGTATCATTGAAAATACCTTATAACATATCGTAATATGCAGTGTATCATTGAAAATACCTTATAATATAACGTAATATGCAGTGTATCATTGAAAATACCTTATAATATAACGTAATATGCAGTGTATCATTGAAAATACCTTACGATATAACTTAATATGCAGTGTATCATTGAAAGTACCTTATATCATATCGTATTATACAGTGTATCATTGAAAATACCTTATAATATAACGTAATATGCAGTGTATCATAGAAAATACCTTATAACATATCCTAATATGCAGTGTATCATTGAAAATACCTTATAATATAACGTAATATGCAGTGTATCATTGAAAATACCTTAAAATATAACGTAATATGCAGTGTATCATTGAAAATACCATGTAATATAACGTAATATGCAGTGTATCATTGAAAATACCTTATAATATAACTTAATATGCAGTGTATCATTGAAAATACCTTATAATATAACGTAATATGCAGTGTATCATTGAAAATACCTTATAATATAACGTAATATGTAGTCTATCATTGAAAATACCTTATAATATAACGTAATATGCAGTGTATCATTGAAAATATATTACGATATAACGTAATATGCAGTGTATCATTGAAAATACCTTATAACATATCCTAATATGCAGTGTATCATTGAAAATACCTTATAATATAACGTAATATGCAGTGTATCATTGAAAATACCTTATAATATAACGTAATATGCAGTGTATCATTGAAAATACCATGTAATATAACGTAATATGCAGTGTATCATTGAAAATACCTTATAACAAATCCTAATATGCAGTGTATCATTGAAAATACCTTATAATATAAAGTAATATGCAGTGTATCATTGAAAATACCTTATAATATAACGTAATATGCAGTGTATCATTGAAAATACCTTCTAATATAACGTAATATGCAGTGTATCATTGAAAATACCTTACGATATAACGTAATATGCAGTGTATCATTGAAAATACCTTATAATATAACGTAATATGCAGTGTATCATTGAAAATACCTTACGATATAACGTAATATGCAGTGTATCATTGAAAATACCTTATAATATAACGTAATATGCAGTGTATCATTGAAAATACCTTCTAATATAACGTAATATGCAGTGTATCATTGAAAATACCATGTAATATAACGTAATATGCAGTGTATCATTGAAAATACCTTATAATATAACGTAATATGCAGTGTATCGTTGAAAATACCTTATAATATAACGTAATATGCAGTGTATCATTGAAAATACCTTACGATATAACTTAATATGCAGTGTATCATTGAAAGTACCTTATATCATATCGTATTATACAGTGTATCATTGAAAATACCTTATAATATAACGTAATATGCAGTGTATCATAGAAAATACCTTATAACATATCCTAATATGCAGTGTATCATTGAAAATACCTTATAATATAACGTAATATGCAGTGTATCATTGAAAATACCTTAAAATATAACGTAATATGCAGTGTATCATTGAAAATACCATGTAATATAACGTAATATGCAGTGTATCATTGAAAATACCTTATAATATAACGTAATATGCAGTGTATCATTGAAAATACCTTATAATATAACGTAATATGCAGTGTATCATTGAAAATACCTTATAATATAACGTAATATGTAGTCTATCATTGAAAATACCTTATAATATAACGAAATATGCAGTGTATCATTGAAAATATATTACGATATAACGTAATATGCAGTGTATCATTGAAAATACCTTATAACATATCCTAATATGCAGTGTATCATTGAAAATACCTTATAATATAACGTAATATGCAGTGTATCATTGAAAATACCTTATAATATAACGTAATATGCAGTGTATCATTGAAAATACCATGTAATATAACGTAATATGCAGTGTATCATTGAAAATACCTTATAACATATCCTAATATGCAGTGTATCATTGAAAATACCTTATAATATAAAGTAATATGCAGTGTATCATTGAAAATACCTTATAATATAACGTAATATGCAGTGTATCATTGAAAATACCTTCTAATATAACGTAATATGCAGTGTATCATTGAAAATACCTTATAATATAACGTAATATGCAGTGTATCATTGAAAATACCATGTAATATAACGTAATATGCAGTGTATCATTGAAAATACCTTATAATATAACGTAATATGCAGTGTATCATTGAAAATACCATGTAATATAACGTAATATGCAGTGTATCATTGAAAATACCTTATAACATATCGTAATATGCAGAGTATCATTGAAAATACCTTATAATATAACGTAATATGCAGTGTATCATTGAAAATACCTTATTATATAACGTAATATGCAGTGTATCATTGAAAATACCTTATAATATAACGTAATATGCAGTGTATCATTGAAAATACCTTATAATATAACGTAATATGCAGTGTATCATTGAAAATACCTTACCATATATCGTAGTATGCAGTGTATCATTGAAAATACCTTCTAATATATCGTAGTTTATCATTGAAAATACCTTATAATATAACGTAATATGCAGTGTATCATTGAAAATACCTTATAATATAACGTAATATGCAGTGTGTCATAGAAAATACCTTATAATATAACGTAATATGCAGTGTATCGTTGAAAATACCTTATAATATATCGTAGTTTATCATTGAAAATACCTTAAAATATAACGTAATATGCAGTGTATCATTGAAAATACCATGTAATATAACGTAATATGCAGTGTATCATTGAAAATACCTTATAACATATCGTAATATGCAGTGTATCATTGAAAATACCTTATAATATAACGTAATATGCAGTGTATCATTGAAAATACCTTATAATATAACGTAATATGCAGTGTATCATAGAAAATACCTTATAACATATCCTAATATGCAGTGTATCATTGAAAATACCTTATAATATAACGTAATATGCAGTGTATCATTGAAAATACCTTATAATATAACGTAATATGCAGTGTATCATTGAAAATACCTTATAATATAACGTAATATGCAGTGTATCATTGAAAATACCTTCTAATATAACGTAATATGCAGTGTATCATTGAAAATACCTTATAATATAACGTAATATGCAGTGTATCATTGAAAATACCATGTAATATAACGTAATATGCAGTGTATCATTGAAAATACCTTATAATATAACGTAATATGCAGTGTATCATTGAAAATACCTTATAATATAACGTAATATGCAGTGTATCATTGAAAATACCTTATAATATAACGTAATATGTAGTCTATCATTGAAAATACCTTATAATATAACGTAATATGCAGTGTATCATTGAAAATATCTTACGATATAACGTAATATGCAGTGTATCATTGAAAATACCTTATAACATATCCTAATATGCAGTGTATCATTGAAAATACCTTATAATATAACGTAATATGCAGTGTATCATAGAAAATACCTTATAACATATCCTAATATGCAGTGTATCATTGAAAATACCTTATAATATAACGTAATATGCAGTGTATCATTGAAAATACCTTATAATATAACGTAATATGCAGTGTATCATTGAAAATACCTTATAATATAACGTAATATGCAGTGTATCATTGAAAATACCTTCTAATATAACGTAATATGCAGTGTATCATTGAAAATACCTTATAATATAACGTAATATGCAGTGTATCATTGAAAATACCATGTAATATAACGTAATATGCAGTGTATCATTGAAAATACCTTATAATATAACGTAATATGCAGTGTATCATTGAAAATACCATGTAATATAACGTAATATGCAGTGTATCATTGAAAATACCTTATAACATATCGTAATATGCAGAGTATCATTGAAAATACCTTATAATATAACGTAATATGCAGTGTATCATTGAAAATACCTTATTATATAACGTAATATGCAGTGTATCATTGAAAATACCTTATAATATAACGTAATATGCAGTGTATCATTGAAAATACCTTATAATATAACGTAATATGCAGTGTATCATTGAAAATACCTTACCATATATCGTAGTATGCAGTGTATCATTGAAAATACCTTCTAATATATCGTAGTTTATCATTGAAAATACCTTATAATATAACGTAATATGCAGTGTATCATTGAAAATACCTTATAATATAACGTAATATGCAGTGTGTCATTGAAAATACCTTATAATATAACGTAATATGCAGTGTATCGTTGAAAATACCTTATAATATATCGTAGTTTATCATTGAAAATACCTTAAAATATAACGTAATATGCAGTGTATCATTGAAAATACCATGTAATATAACGTAATATGCAGTGTATCATTGAAAATACCTTATAATATAACTTAATATGCAGTGTATCATTGAAAATACCTTATAATATATCGTAATATGCAGTGTATCATTGAAAATACCTTATAATATAACGTAATATGCAGTGTATCATTGAAAAAACCTTATAATATAACGTAATATGCAGTGTATCATTGAAAATACCTTATAACATATCGTAATATGCAGTGTATCATTGAAAATACCTTATAACATATCGTAATATGCAGTGTATCATTGAAAATACCTTATAATATAACGTAATATGCAGTGTATCATTGAAAATACCTTATAATATAACGTAATATGCAGTGTATCATTGAAAATACCATGTAATATAACGTAATATGCAGTGTATCATTTAAAATACCTTATATCATATCGTAATATGCAGTGTATCATTGAAAATACCTTATAATATAACGTAATATGCAGTGTATCATTGAAAATACCTTATAACATATCCTAATATGCAGTGTATCATTGAAAGTACCTTATAATATAACGTAATATGCAGTGTATCATTGAAAATACATTATAATATAACGTAATATGCAGTGTATCATAGAAAATACATTATAATATAACGTAATATGCAGTGTATCATTGAAAATACCTTCTAATATATCGTAGTTTATCATTGAAAATACCTTATAATATAACGTAATATGCAGTGTATCATTGAAAATACCATGTAATATAACGTAATATGCAGTGTATCATTGAAAATACCTTATAACATATCGTAATTTGTAGTGTATCTTTGAAAATACCTTATATGACATCGTAATATGCAGTGTATCATTGAAAATACCTTATAATATATCGTAATATGCAGTGTATCATTGAAAATACCTTATAATATATCGTAATATGCAGTGAATCATTGAAAATACCTTCTAATATATCGTAGTTTATCATTGAAAATACCTTATAATATAACGTAATATGCAGTGTATCATTGAAAATACCATGTAATATAACGTAATATGCAGTGTATCATTGAAAATACCTTATAACATATCGTAATTTGTAGTGTATCATTGAAAATACCTTACGATATAACGTAATATGCAGTGTATCATTGAAAATACCTTACGATATAACGTAATATGCAGTGTATCATTGAAAATACCTTATAATATAACGTAATATGCAGTGTATCATTGAAAATACCTTATAATATAACGTAATATGCAGTGTATCATTGAAAATAACTTACGATATAACGTAATATGCAGTGTATCATTGAAAATACCTTATAATATAACGTAATATGCAGTGTATCATTGAAAATACCTTATAATATAACGTAATATGCAGTGTATCATTGAAAATACCTTACGATATAACGTAATATGCAGTGTATCATTGAAAATACCTTATATCATATCGTAATATGCAGTGTATAATTGAAAATACCTTATAATATAACGTAATATGCAGTGTATCATTGAAAATACCTTATAATATAACGTAATATGCAGTGTATCATTGAAAATACCTTATAATATAACGTAATATGCAGTGTATCATTGAAAATACCATGTAATATAACGTAATATGCAGTGTATCATTGAAAATACCTTATAACAAATCCTAATATGCAGTGTATCATTGAAAATACCTTATAATATAAAGTAATATGCAGTGTATCATTGAAAATACCTTATAATATAACGTAATATGCAGTGTATCATTGAAAATACCTTCTAATATAACGTAATATGCAGTGTATCATTGAAAATACCTTATAATATAACGTAATATGCAGTGTATCATTGAAAATACCATGTAATATAACGTAATATGCAGTGTATCATTGAAAATACCTTATAATATAACGTAATATGCAGTGTATCATTGAAAATACCATGTAATATAACGTAATATGCAGTGTATCATTGAAAATACCTTATAACATATCGTAATATGCAGAGTATCATTGAAAATACCTTATAATATAACGTAATATGCAGTGTATCATTGAAAATACCTTATTATATAACGTAATATGCAGTGTATCATTGAAAATACCTTATAATATAACGTAATATGCAGTGTATCATTGAAAATACCTTATAATATAACGTAATATGCAGTGTATCATTGAAAATACCTTACCATATATCGTAGTATGCAGTGTATCATTGAAAATACCTTCTAATATATCGTAGTTTATCATTGAAAATACCTGATAATATAACGTAATATGCAGTGTATCATTGAAAATACCTTATAATATAACGTAATATGCAGTGTGTCATAGAAAATACCTTATAATATAACGTAATATGCAGTGTATCGTTGAAAATACCTTATAATATATCGTAGTTTATCATTGAAAATACCTTAAAATATAACGTAATATGCAGTGTATCATTGAAAATACCATGTAATATAACGTAATATGCAGTGTATCATTGAAAATACCTTATAACATATCGTAATATGCAGTGTATCATTGAAAATACCTTATAATATAACGTAATATGCAGTGTATCATTGAAAATACCTTATAATATAACGTAATATGCAGTGTATCATTGAAAATACTTTACGATATAACTTAATATGCAGTGTATCATTGAAAATACCTTATATCATATCGTATTATACAGTGTATCATTGAAAATACCTTATAATATAACGTAATATGCAGTGTATCATAGAAAATACCTTATAACATATCCTAATATGCAGTGTATCATTGAAAATACCTTATAATATAACGTAATATGCAGTGTATCATTGAAAATACCTTAAAATATAACGTAATATGCAGTGTATCATTGAAAATACCATGTAATATAACGTAATATGCAGTGTATCATTGAAAATACCTTATAACATATCCTAATATGCAGTGTATCATTGAAAATACCTTATAATATAACGTAATATGCAGTGTATCATAGAAAATACCTTATAACATATCCTAATATGCAGTGTATCATTGAAAATACCTTATAATATAACGTAATATGCAGTGTATCATTGAAAATACCTTATAATATAACGTAATATGCAGTGTATCATTGAAAATACCTTATAATATAACGTAATATGCAGTGTATCATTGAAAATACCTTCTAATATAACGTAATATGCAGTGTATCATTGAAAATACCTTATAATATAACGTAATATGCAGTGTATCATTGAAAATACCATGTAATATAACGTAATATGCAGTGTATCATTGAAAATACCTTATAATATAACGTAATATGCAGTGTATCATTGAAAATACCTTATAATATAACGTAATATGCAGTGTATCATTGAAAATACCTTATAATATAACGTAATATGTAGTCTATCATTGAAAATACCTTATAATATAACGTAATATGCAGTGTATCATTGAAAATATCTTACGATATAACGTAATATGCAGTGTATCATTGAAAATACCTTATAACATATCCTAATATGCAGTGTATCATTGAAAATACCTTATAATATAACGTAATATGCAGTGTATCATAGAAAATACCTTATAACATATCCTAATATGCAGTGTATCATTGAAAATACCTTATAATATAACGTAATATGCAGTGTATCATTGAAAATACCTTATAATATAACGTAATATGCAGTGTATCATTGAAAATACCTTATAATATAACGTAATATGCAGTGTATCATTGAAAATACCTTCTAATATAACGTAATATGCAGTGTATCATTGAAAATACCTTATAATATAACGTAATATGCAGTGTATCATTGAAAATACCATGTAATATAACGTAATATGCAGTGTATCATTGAAAATACCTTATAATATAACGTAATATGCAGTGTATCATTGAAAATACCATGTAATATAACGTAATATGCAGTGTATCATTGAAAATACCTTATAACATATCGTAATATGCAGAGTATCATTGAAAATACCTTATAATATAACGTAATATGCAGTGTATCATTGAAAATACCTTATTATATAACGTAATATGCAGTGTATCATTGAAAATACCTTATAATATAACGTAATATGCAGTGTATCATTGAAAATACCTTATAATATAACGTAATATGCAGTGTATCATTGAAAATACCTTACCATATATCGTAGTATGCAGTGTATCATTGAAAATACCTTCTAATATATCGTAGTTTATCATTGAAAATACCTTATAATATAACGTAATATGCAGTGTATCATTGAAAATACCTTATAATATAACGTAATATGCAGTGTGTCATTGAAAATACCTTATAATATAACGTAATATGCAGTGTATCGTTGAAAATACCTTATAATATATCGTAGTTTATCATTGAAAATACCTTAAAATATAACGTAATATGCAGTGTATCATTGAAAATACCATGTAATATAACGTAATATGCAGTGTATCATTGAAAATACCTTATAATATAACTTAATATGCAGTGTATCATTGAAAATACCTTATAATATATCGTAATATGCAGTGTATCATTGAAAATACCTTATAATATAACGTAATATGCAGTGTATCATTGAAAAAACCTTATAATATAACGTAATATGCAGTGTATCATTGAAAATACCTTATAACATATCGTAATATGCAGTGTATCATTGAAAATACCTTATAACATATCGTAATATGCAGTGTATCATTGAAAATACCTTATAATATAACGTAATATGCAGTGTATCATTGAAAATACCTTATAATATAACGTAATATGCAGTGTATCATTGAAAATACCATGTAATATAACGTAATATGCAGTGTATCATTTAAAATACCTTATATCATATCGTAATATGCAGTGTATCATTGAAAATACCTTATAATATAACGTAATATGCAGTGTATCATTGAAAATACCTTATAACATATCCTAATATGCAGTGTATCATTGAAAGTACCTTATAATATAACGTAATATGCAGTGTATCATTGAAAATACATTATAATATAACGTAATATGCAGTGTATCATAGAAAATACATTATAATATAACGTAATATGCAGTGTATCATTGAAAATACCTTCTAATATATCGTAGTTTATCATTGAAAATACCTTATAATATAACGTAATATGCAGTGTATCATTGAAAATACCATGTAATATAACGTAATATGCAGTGTATCATTGAAAATACCTTATAACATATCGTAATTTGTAGTGTATCTTTGAAAATACCTTATATCACATCGTAATATGCAGTGTATCATTGAAAATACCTTATAATATATCGTAATATGCAGTGTATCATTGAAAATACCTTATAATATATCGTAATATGCAGTGAATCATTGAAAATACCTTCTAATATATCGTAGTTTATCATTGAAAATACCTTATAATATAACGTAATATGCAGTGTATCATTGAAAATACCATGTAATATAACGTAATATGCAGTGTATCATTGAAAATACCTTATAACATATCGTAATTTGTAGTGTATCATTGAAAATACCTTACGATATAACGTAATATGCAGTGTATCATTGAAAATAACTTACGATATAACGTAATATGCAGTGTATCATTGAAAATACCTTATAATATAACGTAATATGCAGTGTATCATTGAAAATACCTTATAATATAACGTAATATGCAGTGTATCATTGAAAATACCTTATAATATAACGTAATATGCAGTGTATCATTGAAAATACCTTATAATATAACGTAATATGTAGTCTATCATTGAAAATACCTTATAATATAACGTAATATGCAGTGTATCATTGAAAATATCTTACGATATAACGTAATATGCAGTGTATCATTGAAAATACCTTATAACATATCCTAATATGCAGTGTATCATTGAAAATACCTTATAATATAACGTAATATGCAGTGTATCATAGAAAATACCTTATAACATATCCTAATATGCAGTGTATCATTGAAAATACCTTATAATATAACGTAATATGCAGTGTATCATTGAAAATACCTTATAATATAACGTAATATGCAGTGTATCATTGAAAATACCTTATAATATAACGTAATATGCAGTGTATCATTGAAAATACCTTCTAATATAACGTAATATGCAGTGTATCATTGAAAATACCTTATAATATAACGTAATATGCAGTGTATCATTGAAAATACCATGTAATATAACGTAATATGCAGTGTATCATTGAAAATACCTTATAATATAACGTAATATGCAGTGTATCATTGAAAATACCATGTAATATAACGTAATATGCAGTGTATCATTGAAAATACCTTATAACATATCGTAATATGCAGAGTATCATTGAAAATACCTTATAATATAACGTAATATGCAGTGTATCATTGAAAATACCTTATTATATAACGTAATATGCAGTGTATCATTGAAAATACCTTATAATATAACGTAATATGCAGTGTATCATTGAAAATACCTTATAATATAACGTAATATGCAGTGTATCATTGAAAATACCTTACCATATATCGTAGTATGCAGTGTATCATTGAAAATACCTTCTAATATATCGTAGTTTATCATTGAAAATACCTTATAATATAACGTAATATGCAGTGTATCATTGAAAATACCTTATAATATAACGTAATATGCAGTGTGTCATTGAAAATACCTTATAATATAACGTAATATGCAGTGTATCATTGAAAATACCTTATAATATATCGTAGTTTATCATTGAAAATACCTTAAAATATAACGTAATATGCAGTGTATCATTGAAAATACCATGTAATATAACGTAATATGCAGTGTATCATTGAAAATACCTTATAATATAACTTAATATGCAGTGTATCATTGAAAATACCTTATAATATATCGTAATATGCAGTGTATCATTGAAAATACCTTATAATATAACGTAATATGCAGTGTATCATTGAAAAAACCTTATAATATAACGTAATATGCAGTGTATCATTGAAAATACCTTATAACATATCGTAATATGCAGTGTATCATTGAAAATACCTTATAACATATCGTAATATGCAGTGTATCATTGAAAATACCTTATAATATAACGTAATATGCAGTGTATCATTGAAAATACCTTATAATATAACGTAATATGCAGTGTATCATTGAAAATACCATGTAATATAACGTAATATGCAGTGTATCATTTAAAATACCTTATATCATATCGTAATATGCAGTGTATCATTGAAAATACCTTATAATATAACGTAATATGCAGTGTATCATTGAAAATACCTTATAACATATCCTAATATGCAGTGTATCATTGAAAGTACCTTATAATATAACGTAATATGCAGTGTATCATTGAAAATACATTATAATATAACGTAATATGCAGTGTATCATAGAAAATACATTATAATATAACGTAATATGCAGTGTATCATTGAAAATACCTTCTAATATATCGTAGTTTATCATTGAAAATACCTTATAATATAACGTAATATGCAGTGTATCATTGAAAATACCATGTAATATAACGTAATATGCAGTGTATCATTGAAAATACCTTATAACATATCGTAATTTGTAGTGTATCTTTGAAAATACCTTATATCACATCGTAATATGCAGTGTATCATTGAAAATACCTTATAATATATCGTAATATGCAGTGTATCATTGAAAATACCTTATAATATATCGTAATATGCAGTGAATCATTGAAAATACCTTCTAATATATCGTAGTTTATCATTGAAAATACCTTATAATATAACGTAATATGCAGTGTATCATTGAAAATACCATGTAATATAACGTAATATGCAGTGTATCATTGAAAATACCTTATAACATATCGTAATTTGTAGTGTATCATTGAAAATACCTTACGATATAACGTAATATGCAGTGTATCATTGAAAATAACTTACGATATAACGTAATATGCAGTGTATCATTGAAAATACCTTATAATATAACGTAATATGCAGTGTATCATTGAAAATACCTTATAATATAACGTAATATGCAGTGTATCATTGAAAATAACTTACGATATAACGTAATATGCAGTGTATCATTGAAAATACCTTATAATATAACGTAATATGCAGTGTATCATTGAAAATACCTTATAATATAACGTAATATGCAGTGTATCATTGAAAATACCTTACGATATAACGTAATATGCAGTGTATCATTGAAAATACCTTATATCATATCGTAATATGCAGTGTATAATTGAAAATACCTTATAATATAACGTAATATGCAGTGTATCATTGAAAATACCTTATAATATAACGTAATATGCAGTGTATCATTGAAAATACCTTATAATGTAACGTAATATGCAGTGTATCATTGGAAATACATTATAATATAACGTAATATGCAGTGTATCATTGAAAATACCTTATAACATATCGTAATTTGTAGTGTATCATTGAAAATACCTTACGATATAACGTAATATGCAGTGTATCATTGAAAATAACTTACGATATAACGTAATATGCAGTGTATCATTGAAAATACCTTATAATATAACGTAATATGCAGTGTATCATTGAAAATACCTTATAATATAACGTAATATGCAGTGTATCATTGAAAATAACTTACGATATAACGTAATATGCAGTGTATCATTGAAAATACCTTATAATATATCGTAATATGCAGTGTATCATTGAAAATACCTTATAATATATCGTAATATGCAGTGAATCATTGAAAATACCTTCTAATATATCGTAGTTTATCATTGAAAATACCTTATAATATAACGTAATATGCAGTGTATCATTGAAAATACCATGTAATATAACGTAATATGCAGTGTATCATTGAAAATACCTTATAACATATCGTAATTTGTAGTGTATCATTGAAAATACCTTACGATATAACGTAATATGCAGTGTATCATTGAAAATAACTTACGATATAACGTAATATGCAGTGTATCATTGAAAATACCTTATAATATAACGTAATATGCAGTGTATCATTGAAAATACCTTATAATATAACGTAATATGCAGTGTATCATTGAAAATAACTTACGATATAACGTAATATGCAGTGTATCATTGAAAATACCTTATAATATAACGTAATATGCAGTGTATCATTGAAAATACCTTATAATATAACGTAATATGCAGTGTATCATTGAAAATACCTTACGATATAACGTAATATGCAGTGTATCATTGAAAATACCTTATATCATATCGTAATATGCAGTGTATAATTGAAAATACCTTATAATATAACGTAATATGCAGTGTATCATTGAAAATACCTTATAATATAACGTAATATGCAGTGTATCATTGAAAATACCTTATAATGTAACGTAATATGCAGTGTATCATTGGAAATACATTATAATATAACGTAATATGCAGTGTATCATTGAAAATACCTTATAATATAACGTAATATGCAGTGTATCGTTGAAAATACCTTATAATATATCGTAGTTTATCATTGAAAATACCTTATAATATAACGTAATATGCAGTGTATCATTGAAAATACCTTATATCATATCGTATTATACAGTGTATCATTGAAAATACCTTATAATATAACGTAATATGCAGTGTATCATAGAAAATACCTTATAACATATCCTAATATGCCGTGTATCATTGAAAATACCTTATAATATAACGTAATATGCAGTGTATCATTGAAAATACCTTAAAATATAACGTAATATGCAGTGTATCATTGAAAATACCTTATATCATATCGTAATATGCAGTGTATAATTGAAAATACCTTATAATATAACTTAATATGCAGTGTATCATTGAAAATACCTTATAATATAACGTAATATGCAGTGTATCATTGAAAATACCTTATAATATAACGTAATATGCAGTGTATCATTGAAAATAACTTACGATATAACGTAATATGCAGTGTATCATTGAAAATACCTTATAATATAACGTAATATGCAGTGTATCATTGAAAATACCTTATAATATAACGTAATATGCAGTGTATCATTGAAAATACCTTACGATATAACGTAATATGCAGTGTATCATTGAAAATACCTTATATCATATCGTAATATGCAGTGTATAATTGAAAATACCTTATAATATAACGTAATATGCAGTGTATCATTGAAAATACCTTATAACGTATCGTAATTTGTAGTGTATCTTTGAAAATACCTTATAATATAACGTAATATGCAGTGTATCATTGAAAATACCTTAAAATATAACGTAATATGCAGTGTATCATTGAAAATACCTTCTAATATAACGTAATATGCAGTGTATCATTGAAAATACCTTATAAGATAACTTAATATGCAGTGTATCATTGAAAATACCTTATAATATAACGTAATATGCAGTGTATCATTGAAAATACCTTATAATATAACGTAATATGCAGTGTATCATTGAAAATACCTTACGATATAACGTAATATGCAGTCTATCGTTGAAAATACATTATAATATAACGTAATATGCAGTGTATCATTGAAAATACCTTATAATATAACGTAATATGCAGTGTATCGTTGAAAATACCTTATAATATATCGTAGTTTATCATTGAAAATACCTTATAATATAACGTAATATGCAGTGTATCATTGAAAATACCTTATAATATAACGTAATATGCAGTGTATCATTGAAAATACCTTACGATATAACGTAATATGCAGTGTATCATTGAAAATACCTTATAATATAACGTAATATGCAGTGTATCATTGAAAATACCTTCTAATATAACGTAATATGCAGTGTATCATTGAAAATACCATGTAATATAACGTAATATGCAGTGTATCATTGAAAATACCTTATAATATAACGTAATATGCAGTGTATCATTGAAAATACCTTACGATATAACGTAATATGCAGTGTATCATTGAAAATACCTTATAATATAACGTAATATGCAGTGTATCATTGAAAATACCTTATAATATAACGTAATATGCAGTGTATCGTTGAAAATACCTTATAATATATCGTAGTTTATCATTGAAAATACCTTATAATATAACGTAATTTGCAGTGTATCATTGAAAATACCTTATAATATAACGTAATATACAGTGTATCATTGAAAATACCTTATAACATATCGTAATATGCAGTGTATCATTGAAAATACCTTATAATATAACGTAATATGCAGTGTATCATTGAAAATAACTTACGATATAACGTAATATGCAGTGTATCATTGAAAATACCTTATAATATAACGTAATATGCAGTGTATCATTGAAAATACCTTATAATATAACGTAATATGCAGTGTATCATTGAAAATACCTTACGATATAACGTAATATGCAGTGTATCATTGAAAATACCTTATATCATATCGTAATATGCAGTGTATAATTGAAAATACCTTATAATATAACGTAATATGCAGTGTATCATTGAAAATACCTTATAATATAACGTAATATGCAGTGTATCATTGAAAATACCTTATAATGTAACGTAATATGCAGTGTATCATTGGAAATACATTATAATATAACGTAATATGCAGTGTATCATTGAAAATACCTTATAATATAACGTAATATGCAGTGTATCGTTGAAAATACCTTATAATATATCGTAGTTTATCATTGAAAATACCTTATAATATAACGTAATATGCAGTGTATCATTGAAAATACCTTATATCATATCGTATTATACAGTGTATCATTGAAAATACCTTATAATATAACGTAATATGCAGTGTATCATAGAAAATACCTTATAACATATCCTAATATGCCGTGTATCATTGAAAATACCTTATAATATAACGTAATATGCAGTGTATCATTGAAAATACCTTAAAATATAACGTAATATGCAGTGTATCATTGAAAATAGCATGTAATATAACGTAATATGCAGTGTATCATTGAAAATACCTTATAATATAACTTAATATGCAGTGTATCATTGAAAATACCTTATAATATAACGTAATATGCAGTGTATCATTGAAAATACCTTATAATATAACGTAATATGCAGTGTATCATTGAAAATAACTTACGATATAACGTAATATGCAGTGTATCATTGAAAATACCTTATAATATAACGTAATATGCAGTGTATCATTGAAAATACCTTATAATATAACGTAATATGCAGTGTATCATTGAAAATACCTTACGATATAACGTAATATGCAGTGTATCATTGAAAATACCTTATATCATATCGTAATATGCAGTGTATAATTGAAAATACCTTATAATATAACGTAATATGCAGTGTATCATTGAAAATACCTTATAACGTATCGTAATTTGTAGTGTATCTTTGAAAATACCTTATAATATAACGTAATATGCAGTGTATCATTGAAAATACCTTAAAATATAACGTAATATGCAGTGTATCATTGAAAATACCTTCTAATATAACGTAATATGCAGTGTATCATTGAAAATACCTTATAAGATAACTTAATATGCAGTGTATCATTGAAAATACCTTATAATATAACGTAATATGCAGTGTATCATTGAAAATACCTTATAATATAACGTAATATGCAGTGTATCATTGAAAATACCTTACGATATAACGTAATATGCAGTCTATCGTTGAAAATACATTATAATATAACGTAATATGCAGTGTATCATTGAAAATACCTTATAATATAACGTAATATGCAGTGTATCGTTGAAAATACCTTATAATATATCGTAGTTTATCATTGAAAATACCTTATAATATAACGTAATATGCAGTGTATCATTGAAAATACCTTATAATATAACGTAATATGCAGTGTATCATTGAAAATACCTTACGATATAACGTAATATGCAGTGTATCATTGAAAATACCTTATAATATAACGTAATATGCAGTGTATCATTGAAAATACCTTCTAATATAACGTAATATGCAGTGTATCATTGAAAATACCATGTAATATAACGTAATATGCAGTGTATCATTGAAAATACCTTATAATATAACGTAATATGCAGTGTATCATTGAAAATACCTTACGATATAACGTAATATGCAGTGTATCATTGAAAATACCTTATAATATAACGTAATATGCAGTGTATCATTGAAAATACCTTATAATATAACGTAATATGCAGTGTATCGTTGAAAATACCTTATAATATATCGTAGTTTATCATTGAAAATACCTTATAATATAACGTAATTTGCAGTGTATCATTGAAAATACCTTATAATATAACGTAATATACAGTGTATCATTGAAAATACCTTATAACATATCGTAATATGCAGTGTATCATTGAAAATACCTTATAATATAACGTAATATGCAGTGTATCATTGAAAATACCTTATAATATAACTTAATATGCAGTGTATCATTGAAAATACCTTACGATATAACGTAATATGCAGTGTATCATTGAAAATACCTTATATCATATCGTAATATGCAGTGTATAATTGAAAATACCTTATAATATAACGTAATATGCAGTGTATCATTGAAAATACCTTATAACGTATCGTAATTTGTAGTGTATCTTTGAAAATACCTTATAATATAACGTAATATGCAGTGTATCATAGAAAATACCTTATAATATAACGTAATATGCAGTGTATCATTGAAAATACCTTATTATATAACGTAATATGCAGTGTATCATTGAAAATACCTTATAATATAACGTAATATGCAGTGTATCATTGAAAATACCTTATCATATAACGTAATATGCAGTGTATCATTGAAAATACCATGTAATATAACGTAATATGCAGTGTATCATTGAAAATACCTTATAATATAACGTAATATGCAGTGTATCATTGAAAATACCTTATAATATAACGTAATATGCAGTGTATCATTGAAAATACCTTATATCATATCGTAATATGCAGTGTATCATTGAAAATACCTTATAATATAACGTAATATGCAGTGTATCATTGAAAATACCTTATAATATAACGTAATATGCAGTGTATCATTGAAAATACCTTACGATATAACGTAATATGCAGTCTATCGTTGAAAATACATTATAATATAACGTAATATGCAGTGTATCATTGAAAATACCTTATAATATAACGTAATATGCAGTGTATCGTTGAAAATACCTTATAATATATCGTAGTTTATCATTGAAAATACCTTATAATATAACGTAATATGCAGTGTATCATTGAAAATACCTTATAATATAACGTAATATGCAGTGTATCATTGAAAATACCTTACGATATAACGTAATATGCAGTGTATCATTGAAAATACCTTATAATATAACGTAATATGCAGTGTATCATTGAAAATACCTTCTAATATAACGTAATATGCAGTGTATCATTGAAAATACCATGTAATATAACGTAATATGCAGTGTATCATTGAAAATACCTTATAATATAACGTAATATGCAGTGTATCATTGAAAATACCTTACGATATAACGTAATATGCAGTGTATCATTGAAAATACCTTATAATATAACGTAATATGCAGTGTATCATTGAAAATACCTTATAATATAACGTAATATGCAGTGTATCGTTGAAAATACCTTATAATATATCGTAGTTTATCATTGAAAATACCTTATAATATAACGTAATTTGCAGTGTATCATTGAAAATACCTTATAATATAACGTAATATACAGTGTATCATTGAAAATACCTTATAACATATCGTAATATGCAGTGTATCATTGAAAATACCTTATAATATAACGTAATATGCAGTGTATCATTGAAAATAACTTACGATATAACGTAATATGCAGTGTATCATTGAAAATACCTTATAATATAACGTAATATGCAGTGTATCATTGAAAATACCTTATAATATAACGTAATATGCAGTGTATCATTGAAAATACCTTACGATATAACGTAATATGCAGTGTATCATTGAAAATACCTTATATCATATCGTAATATGCAGTGTATAATTGAAAATACCTTATAATATAACGTAATATGCAGTGTATCATTGAAAATACCTTATAAGATAACTTAATATGCAGTGTATCATTGAAAATACCTTATAATATAACGTAATATGCAGTGTATCATTGAAAATACCTTATAATATAACGTAATATGCAGTGTATCATTGAAAATACCTTCTAATATAACGTAATATGCAGTGTATCATTGAAAATACCATGTAATATAACGTAATATGCAGTGTATCATTGAAAATACCTTATAATATAACGTAATATGCAGTGTATCATTGAAAATACCTTACGATATAACGTAATATGCAGTGTATCATTGAAAATACCTTATAATATAACGTAATATGCAGTGTATCATTGAAAATACCTTATAATATAACGTAATATGCAGTGTATCGTTGAAAATACCTTATAATATATCGTAGTTTATCATTGAAAATACCTTATAATATAACGTAATATGCAGTGTATCGTTGAAAATACCTTATAATATAACGTAATATACAGTGTATCATTGAAAATACCTTATAACATATCGTAATATGCAGTGTATCATTGAAAATACCTTATAATATAACGTAATATGCAGTGTATCATTGAAAATACCTTATAATATAACGTAATATGCAGTGTATCATTGAAAATACCTTACGATATAACTTAATATGCAGTGTATCATTGAAAATACCTTATAATATAACGTAATATGCAGTGTATCATTGAAAATACCTTATAATATAACGTAATATGCAGTGTATCATTGAAAATACCTTATAATATAACGTAATATGCAGTGTATCATTGAAAATACCTTACGATATAACGTAATATGCAGTGTATCATTGAAAATACCTTATATCATATCGTAATATGCAGTGTATAATTGAAAATACCTTATAATATAACGTAATATGCAGTGTATCATTGAAAATACCTTATAACGTATCGTAATTTGTAGTGTATCTTTGAAAATACCTTATAATATAACGTAATATGCAGTGTATCATTGAAAATACCTTAAAATATAACGTAATATGCAGTGTATCATTGAAAATACCTTCTAATATAACGTAATATGCAGTGTATCATTGAAAATACCTTATAAGATAACTTAATATGCAGTGTATCATTGAAAATACCTTATAATATAACGTAATATGCAGTGTATCATTGAAAATACCTTATAATATAACGTAATATGCAGTGTATCATTGAAAATACCTTACGATATAACGTAATATGCAGTCTATCGTTGAAAATACATTATAATATAACGTAATATGCAGTGTATCATTGAAAATACCTTATAATATAACGTAATATGCAGTGTATCGTTGAAAATACCTTATAATATATCGTAGTTTATCATTGAAAATACCTTATAATATAACGTAATATGCAGTGTATCATTGAAAATACCATGTAATATAACGTAATATGCAGTGTATCATTGAAAATACCTTATAATATAACGTAATATGCAGTGTATCATTGAAAATACCTTACGATATAACGTAATATGCAGTGTATCATTGAAAATACCTTATAATATAACGTAATATGCAGTGTATCATTGAAAATACCTTATAATATAACGTAATATGCAGTGTATCGTTGAAAATACCTTATAATATATCGTAGTTTATCATTGAAAATACCTTATAATATAACGTAATATGCAGTGTATCATTGAAAATACCTTATAATATAACGTAATATGCAGTGTATCATTGAAAATACCTTACGATATAACGTAATATGCAGTGTATCATTGAAAATACCTTATAATATAACGTAATATGCAGTGTATCATTGAAAATACCTTCTAATATAACGTAATATGCAGTGTATCATTGAAAATACCATGTAATATAACGTAATATGCAGTGTATCATTGAAAATACCTTATAATATAACGTAATATGCAGTGTATCATTGAAAATACCTTACGATATAACGTAATATGCAGTGTATCATTGAAAATACCTTATAATATAACGTAATATGCAGTGTATCATTGAAAATACCTTATAATATAACGTAATATGCAGTGTATCGTTGAAAATACCTTATAATATATCGTAGTTTATCATTGAAAATACCTTATAATATAACGTAATTTGCAGTGTATCATTGAAAATACCTTATAATATAACGTAATATACAGTGTATCATTGAAAATACCTTATAACATATCGTAATATGCAGTGTATCATTGAAAATACCTTATAATATAACGTAATATGCAGTGTATCATTGAAAATAACTTACGATATAACGTAATATGCAGTGTATCATTGAAAATACCTTATAATATAACGTAATATGCAGTGTATCATTGAAAATACCTTATAATATAACGTAATATGCAGTGTATCATTGAAAATACCTTACGATATAACGTAATATGCAGTGTATCATTGAAAATACCTTATATCATATCGTAATATGCAGTGTATAATTGAAAATACCTTATAATATAACGTAATATGCAGTGTATCATTGAAAATACCTTATAATATAACGTAATATGCAGTGTATCATTGAAAATACCTTATAATGTAACGTAATATGCAGTGTCTCATTGGAAATACATTATAATATAACGTAATATGCAGTGTATCATTGAAAATACCTTATAATATAACGTAATATGCAGTGTATCGTTGAAAATACCTTATAATATATCGTAGTTTATCATTGAAAATACCTTATAATATAACGTAATATGCAGTGTATCATTGAAATACCTTATATCATATCGTAATATGCAGTGTATCATTGAAAATACCTTATAATATAACGTAATATGCAGTGTATCATAGAAAATACCTTATAACATATCCTAATATGCCCGTGTATCCTTGAAAATACCTTATAATATAACGTAATATGCAGTGTATCATTGAAAATACCTTAAAATATAACGTAATATGCAGTGTATCATTGAAAATAGCATGTAATATAACGTAATATGCAGTGTATCATTGAAAATACCTTATAATATAACTTAATATGCAGTGTATCATGAAAATACCTTATAATATAACGTAATATGCAGTGTATCATTGAAAATACCTTATATATAACGTAATATGGCAGTGTATCATTGAAAATAACTTACGATATAACGTAATATGCAGTGTATCATTGAAAATACCTTATAATATAAACGTAATATGCAGTGTATCATTGAAAATACCTTATAATATAACGTAATATGCAGTGTATCATTGAAAATACCTTACGATATAACGTAATATGCAGTGTATCATTGAAAATACCTTATATCATATCGTAATATGCAGTGTATAATTGAAAATACCTTATAATATAACGTAATATGCAGTGTATCATTGAAAATACCTTATAACGTATCGTAATTTGTAGTGTATCTTTGAAAATACCTTATAATATAACGTAATATGCAGTGTATCATTGAAAATACCTTAAAATATAACGTAATATGCAGTGTATCATTGAAAATACCTTCTAATATAACGTAATATGCAGTGTATCATTGAAAATACCTATAAGATAACTTAATATGCAGTGTATCATTGAAAATACCTTATAATATAACGTAATATGCAGTGTATCATTGAAAATACCTTATAATATAACGTAATATGCAGTGTATCATTGAAAATACCTTACGATATAACGTAATATGCAGTGTATCATTGAAAATACCTTATATCATATCGTAATATTCAGTGTATAATTGAAAATACCTTATAATATAACGTAATATGCAGTGTATCATTGAAAATACCTTATAACGTATCGTAATTTGTAGTGTATCTTTGAAAATACCTTATAATATAACGTAATAT
>CAKAJI010000125.1:0-85672 GCA_916610255.1 Lasioglossum lativentre | reverse complement strand
TCATTGAAAATACCTTCTAATATATCGTAGTTTATCATTGAAAATACCTTATAATATAACGTAATATGCAGTGTATCATTGAAAATACCTTATAATATAGCGTAATATCCAGTGTATCATTGAAAATACCTTATAATATAACGTAATATAAAGTGTATCATTGAAAATACCTTATAATATAACGTAATATGCAGTGTATCATTGAAAATACCTTCTAATATATCGTAGTTTATCATTGAAAATACCTTATAATATAACGTAATATGCAGTGTATCATTGAAAATACCTTCTAATATATCGTAGTTTATCATTGAAAATACCTTATAATATAACGTAATATGCAGTGTATCATTGAAAATACCTTATAATATAACGTAATATACAGTGTATCATTGAAAATACCTTATAACATATCGTAATATGCAGTGTATCATTGAAAATACCTTATAATATAACGTAATATGCAGTGTATCATTGAAAATACCATGTAATATAACGTAATATGCAGTGTACCATTGAAAATACCTTATAACATATCGTAATTTGTAGTGTATCTTTGATAATACTTTATAATATACGTAATATGCAGTGTATCATTGAAAATACCTGGTAATATAACGTAATATGCAGTGTATCATTGAAAATACCTTCTAATATAACGTAATATGCAGTGTATCATTGAAAATACCTTATAATATAACGTAATATGCAGTGTACCATTGAAAATACCTTATAATATAACGTAATATGCAGTGTATCATTGAAAATACCTTATAATATAACGTAATATGCAGTGTATCATAGAAAATACCATGTAATATAACGTAATATACAGTGTATCATTGAAAATACCTTATAATATAACGTAATATGCAGTGTATCATTGAAAATACCTTCTAATATATCGTAGTTTATCATTGAAAATACCTTATAATATAACGTAATATGCAGTGTATCATTGAAAATACCATGTAATATAACGTAATATGCAGTGTATCATTGAAAAAACATTATAACATATCGTAATTTGTAGTGTATCTTTGAAAATACCTTATAATATAACGTAATATGCAGTGTATCATTGAAAATACCTTATAATATAACGTAATATGCAGTGTATCATAGAAAATACCATGTAATATAACGTAATATACAGTGTATCATTGAAAATACCTTCTAATATATCGTAGTTTGTAGTGTATCTTTGATAATACCTTATAATATAACGTAATATGCAGTGTATCATTGAAAATACCTGCTAATATAACGTAATATGCAGTGTATCATTGAAAATACCTTCTAATATAACGTAATATGCAGTGTATCATTGAAAATACCTTATAATATAACGTAATATGCAGTGTATCATTGAAAATACCTTATAATATAACGTAATATGCAGTGTATCATTGAAAATACCTTATAATATAACGTAATATGCAGTGTATCATTGAAAATACGTTACGATATAACGTAATATGCAGTGTATCATTGAAAATACCTTATATCATATCGTAATATGCAGTGTATCATTGAAAATACATTATAATATAACGTAATATGCAGTGTATCATAGAAAATACCATGTAATATAACGTAATATGCAGTGTATCATTGAAAATACCTTATAACATATCGTAATTTGTAGTGTATCTTTGAAAATACCATGTAATATAACGTAATATACAGTGTATCATTGAAAATACCTTATAGTATAACGTAATATGCAGTGTATCATTGAAAATACCTTATAACATATCGTAATTTGTAGTGTATCTTTGAAAATACCTTATAATATAACGTAATATACAGTGTATCATTGAAAATACCTTACAATATAGCGTAACATGCAGTGTATCGTTGAAAATACCTTATAATATAGCGTAATATCCAGTGAATCATTGAAAATACCTTATAATATAACGTAATATGAAGTTTATCATTGAAAATACCTTATAATATAACGTAATATGCAGTGTATCATAGAAAATACCATGTAATATAACGTAATATACAGTGTATCATTGAAAATACCTTATAATATAACGTAATATGCAGTGTATCATTGAAAATACCTTATAATATAACGTAATATGCAATGTATCATTGAAAATACCTTATAATATAACGTAATATGCAGTGTATCATTGAAAATACCTTATAATATAACGTAATATGCAGTATATCATTGAAAATACCTTCTAATATATCGTAGTTTATCATTGAAAATACCTTATAATATAACGTAATATGCAGTGTATCATAGAAAATACCATGTAATATTACGTAATATACAGTGTATCATTGAAAATACCTTATAATATAACGTAATATGCAGTGTACCATTGAAAATACCTTATAACATATCGTAATTTGTAGTGTATCTTTGAAAATACCTTATAATATAGCGTAATATCCAGTGTATCATTGAAAATACCTTATAATATAACGTAATATGCAGTGTATCATAGAAAAATACCATGTAATATAACGTAATATACAGTGTATCATTGAAAATACCTTATAATATAACGTAATATGCAGTGTATCATTGAAAATACCTTCTAATATATCGTAGTTTATCATTGAAAATACCTTATAATATAACGTAATATGCAGTGTATCATTGAAAATACCTTATAATATAGCGTAATATCCAGTGTATCATTGAATAATACCTTATAATATAACGTAATATAAAGTGTATCATTGAAAATACCTTATAATATAACGTAATATGCAGTGTATCATAGAAAATACCATGTAATATTACGTAATATACAGTGTATCATTGAAAAATACCTTATAATATAACGTAATATGCAGTGTATCATTGAAAATACCTTCTAATATATCGTAGTTTATCATTGAAAATACCTTATAATATAACGTAATATGCAGTGTATCATTGAAAATACCTTCTAATATATCGTAGTTTATCATTGAAAATACCTTATAATATAACGTAATATGCAGTGTATCATTGAAAATACCATGTAATATAACGTAATATGCAGTGTATCATTGAAAAAAACATTATAACATATCGTAATTTGTAGTGTATCTTTGAAAATACCTTATAATATAACGTAATATGCAGTGTATCATTGAAAATACCTTATAATATAACGTAATATGCAGTGTATCATAGAAAATACCATGTAATATAACGTAATATACAGTGTATCATAGAAAATACCTTCTAATATATCGTAGTTTGTAGTGTATCTTTGATAGTACCTTATAATATAACGTAATATGCAGTGTATCATTGAAAATACCTGCTAATATAACGTAATATGCAGTGTATCATTGAAAATACCTTCTAATATAACGTAATATGCAGTGTATCATTGAAAATACCTTATAATATAACGTAATATGCAGTGTATCATTGAAAATACCTTATAATATAACGTAATATGCAGTGTATCATTGAAAATACCTTATAATATAACGTAATATGCAGTGTATCATTGAAAATATGTTACGATATAACGTAATATGCAGTGTATCATTGAAAAATACCTTATATCATATCGTAATATGCAGTGTATCATTGAAAATACCTTATAATATAACGTAATATGCAGTGTATCATAGAAAATACCATGTAATATAACGTAATATGCAGTGTATCATTGAAAATACCTTATAACATATCGTAATTTGTAGTGTATCTTTGAAAATACCATGTAATATAACGTAATATACAGTGTATCATTGAAAATACCTTATAGTATAACGTAATATTGCAGTGTATCATTGAAAATACCTTATAACATATCGTAATTTGTAGTGTATCTTTGAAAATACCTTATAATATAACGTAATATACAGTGTATCATTGAAAATACCTTACAATATAGCGTAACATGCAGTGTATCGTTGAAAATACCTTATAATATAGCGTAATATCCAGTGAATCATTGAAAATACCTTATAATATAACGTAAATTGAAGTTTATCATTGAAAATACCTTATAATATAACGTAATATGCAGTGTATCATAGAAAATACCATGTAATATAACGTAATATACAGTGTATCATTGAAAATACCTTATAATATAACGTAATTTGTAGTGTATCATTGAAAATACCTTATAATATAACGTAATATGCAATGTATCATTGAAAATACCTTATAATATAACGTAATATGCAGTGTATCATTGAAAATACCTTATAATATAACGTAATATGCAGTATATCATTGAAAATACCTTCTAATATATCGTAGTTTATCATTGAAAAATACCTTATAATATAACGTAATATGCAGTGTATCATTGAAAATACCTTCTAATATATCGTAGTTTATCATTGAACATACCTTATAATATAACGTAATATTCAGTGTATCATTGAAAATACCTTCTAATATATCGTAGTTTTATCATTGAAAATACCTTATAATATAACGTAATATGCAGTGTATCATTGAAAATACCTTATAATATAACGTAATATACAGTGTATCATTGAAAATACCTTATAACATATCGTAATATGCAGTGTATCATTGAAAATACCTTATAATATAACGTAATATGCAGTGTATCATTGAAAATACCATGTAATATAACGTAATATGCAGTGTACCATTGAAAATACCTTATAACATATCGTAATTTGTAGTGTATCTTTGAAAATACCATATAATATAACGTAATCTACAGTGTATCATTGAAAATACCTTACAATATAGCGTAACATGCAGTGTATCGTTGAAAATACCTTATAATATAGCGTAATATCCAGTGTATCATTGAAAATACCTTATAATATAACGTAATATAAAGTGTATCATTGAAAATACCTTATAATATAACATAATATGCAGTGTATCATAGAAAATACCATGTAATATAACGTAATATACAGTGTATCATTGAAAATACCTTATAATATAACGTAATATGCAGTGTATCATTGAAAATACCTTCTAATATATCGTAGTTTATCATTGAAAATACCTTATAATATAACGTAATATGCAGTGTATCATTGAAAATACCTTATAATATAACGTAATATGCAGTGTATCATAGAAAATACCATGTAATATAACGTAATATACAGTGTATCATTGAAAATACCTTATAATATAACGTAATATGCAGTGTATCATTGAAAATACCTTCTAATATATCGTAGTTTATCATTGAAAATACCTTATAATATAACGTAATATGCAGTGTATCATTGAAAATACCTTCTAATATATCGTAGTTTATCATTGAAAATACCTTATAATATAACGTAATATGCAGTGTATCATTGAAAATACCTTCTAATATATCGTAGTTTATCATTGAAAATACCTTATAATATAACGTAATATGCAGTGTATCATTGAAAATACCTTATAATATAACGTAATATACAGTGTATCATTGAAAATACCTTATAACATATCGTAATATGCAGTGTATCATTGAAAATACCTTATAATATAACGTAATATGCAGTGTATCATTGAAAATACCTTACGATATAACGTAATATGCAGTGTATCATTGAAAATACCTTATATCATATCGTAATATGCAGTGTATCATTGAAAATACCTTATTATATAACGTAATATGCAGTGTATCATTGAAAATACCTTATAATATAACGTAATATGCAGTGTATCATAGAAAATACCATGTAATATAACGTAATATACAGTGTATCATTGAAAATACCTTATAATATAACGTAATATGCAGTGTATCATTGAAAATACCTTCTAATATATCGTAGTTTATCATTGAAAATACCTTATAATATAACGTAATATGCAGTGTATCATTGAAAATACCATGTAATATAACGTAATATGCAGTGTATCATTGAAAAAACATTATAACATATCGTAATTTGTAGTGTATCTTTGAAAATACCTTATAATATAACGTAATATGCAGTGTATCATTGAAAATACCTTATAATATAACGTAATATGCAGTGTATCATAGAAAATACCATGTAATATAACGTAATATACAGTGTATCATTGAAAATACCTTCTAATATATCGTAGTTTGTAGTGTATCTTTGATAATACCTTATAATATAACGTAATATGCAGTGTATCATAGAAAATACCATGTAATATAACGTAATATGCAGTGTATCATTGAAAATACCTTATAATATAACGTAATATGCAGTGTATCATTGAAAATACCTTATAATATAACGTAATATGCAGTGTATCATTGAAAATACCTTATAATATAACGTAATATGCAGTGTATCATAGAAAATGCCATGTAATATAACGTAATATGCAGTGTATCATTGAAAATACCTTATAACATATCCTAATATGCAGTGTATCATAGAAAATACCTTATAATATAACGTGATATGCAGTGTATCATTGAAAATACCTTATAATATAACGTAACATGCAGTGTATCATTGAAAATACCTTATAATATAACATAATATGTAGTGTATCATTGAAAATACCTTATAATATAGCGTAATATGCAGTGTATCATTGAAAATACCTTATAATATAGCGTAATATGCAGTGTATCATTGAAAATACCTTATAATATAACGTAATATACAGTGTATCATTGAAAATACCTTATAACATATCGTAATATGCAGTGTATCATTGAAAATACCTTATAATATAACGTAATATGCAGTGTACCATTGAAAATACCATGTAATATAACGTAATATGCAGTGTACCATTGAAAATACCTTATAACATATCGTAATTTGTAGTGTATCTTTGATAATACCTTATAATATAACGTAATATGCAGTGTATCATTGAAAATACCTGGTAATATAGCGTAATATGCAGTGTATCATTGAAAATACCTTACGATATAACGTAATATGCAGTGTATCATTGAAAATACCTTATAACATATCGTAATATGCAGTGTATCATTGAAAATACCTTCTAATATATCGTAGTTTATCATTGAAAATACCTTATAATATAACATAATATGCAGTGTATCATTGAAAATACCTTATAATATAACGTAATATGCAGTGTATCATTGAAAATACCTTATAACATATCGTAATTTGTAGTGTATCTTTGAAAATACCTTATAATATAACGTAATATGCAGTGTATCATTGAAAATACCTTATAATATAACGTAATATGCAGTGTATCATAGAAAATACCATGTAATATAACGTAATATACAGTGTATCATTGAAAATACCTTATAATATAACGTAATATGCAGTGTATCATTGAAAATACCTTATAATATAACGTAATATGCAGTGTATCATTGAATATACCTTATAATATAACGAAATATGCAGTGTATCATTGAAAATACCTTATAATATAACGTAATATGCAGTGTATTATTGAAAATACCTTATAATATAACGTAATATGCAGTGTATCATAGAAAATGCCATGTAATATAACGTAATATGCAGTGTATCATTGAAAATACCTTATAACATATCCTAATATGCAGTGTATCATAGAAAATACCTTATAATATAACGTGATATGCTGTGTATCATTGAAAATACCTTATAATATAACGTAACATGCAGTGTATCATTGAAAATACCTTATAATATAACGTAATATGCAGTGTATCATAGAAAATACCATGTAATATAACGTAATATGCAGTGTATCATTGAAAATACCTTATAATATAACGTAATATGCAGTGTATCATTGAAAATACCTTATAATATAACGTAATATGCAGTGTATCATTGAAAATACCTTATAATATAACGTAATATGCAGTGTATCATAGAAAATGCCATGTAATATAACGTAATATGCAGTGTATCATTGAAAATACCTTATAACATATCCTAATATGCAGTGTATCATAGAAAATACCTTATAATATAACGTGATATGCAGTGTATCATTGAAAATACCTTATAATATAACGTAACATGCAGTGTATCATTGAAAATACCTTATAATATAACATAATATGTAGTGTATCATTGAAAATACCTTATAATATAGCGTAATATGCAGTGTATCATTGAAAATACCTTATAATATAGCGTAATATGCAGTGTATCATTGAAAATACCTTATAATATAACGTAATATACAGTGTATCATTGAAAATACCTTATAACATATCGTAATATGCAGTGTATCATTGAAAATACCTTATAATATAACGTAATATGCAGTGTATCATTGAAAATACCATGTAATATAACGTAATATGCAGTGTACCATTGAAAATACCTTATAACATATCGTAATTTGTAGTGTATCTTTGATAATACCTTATAATATAACGTAATATGCAGTGTATCATTGAAAATACCTGGTAATATAGCGTAATATGCAGTGTATCATTGAAAATACCTTACGATATAACGTAATATGCAGTGTATCATTGAAAATACCTTATAACATATCGTAATATGCAGTGTATCATTGAAAATACCTTCTAATATATCGTAGTTTATCATTGAAAATACCTTATAATATAACGTAATATGCAGTGTATCATTGAAAATACCTTCTAATATATCGTAGTTTGTAGTGTATCTTTGATAATACCTTATAATATAACGTAATATGCAGTGTATCATTGAAAATACCTGGTAATATAACGTAATATGCAGTGTATCATTGAAAATACCTTCTAATATAACGTAATATGCAGTGTATCATTGAAAATACCTTATAACATATCGTAATATGCAGTGTATCATTGAAAATACCTTCTAATATATCGTAGTTTATCATTGAAAATACCTTATAATATAACGTAATATGCAGTGCATCATTGGAAATACCTTCTAATATATCGTAGTTTATCATTGAAAATACCTTATAATATAACGTAATATGCAGTGTATCATTGAAAATACCTTCTAATATATCGTAGTTTATCATTGAAAATACCTTATAATATAACGTAATATGCAGTGTATCATTGAAAATACCTTATAATATAACGTAATATACAGTGTATCATTGAAAATACCTTATAACATATCGTAATATGCAGTGTATCATTGAAAATACCATGTAATATAACGTAATATGCAGTGTACCATTGAAAATACCTTATAACATATCGTAATTTGTAGTGTATCTTTGAAAATACCTTATAATATAGCGTAATATCCAGTGTATCATTGAAAATACCTTATAATATAACGTAATATGCAGTGTATCATAGCAAATACCATGTAATATAACGTAATATACAGTGTATCATTGAAAATACCTTATAATATAACGTAATATGCAGTGTATCATTGAAAATACCTTCTAATATATCGTAGTTTATCATTGAAAATACCTTATAATATAACGTAATATGCAGTGTATCATTGAAAATACCTTCTAATATATCGTAGTTTATCATTGAAAATACCTTATAATATAACGTAATATGCAGTGTATCATTGAAAATACCTTATAATATAACGTAATATGCAGTGTATCATTGAAAATACCTTATAATATAACGTAATATGCAGTGTATCATTGAAAATACCTTATAATATAACGTAATATGCAGTGTATCATTGAAAATACCTTACGATATAACGTAATATGCAGTGTATCATTGAAAATACCTTATATCATATCGTAATATGCAGTGTATCATTGAAAATACCTTATAATATAACGTAATATGCAGTGTATCATTGAAAATACCTTATAATATAACGTAATATGCAGTGCATCATAGAAAATACCATGTAATATAACATAATATACAGTGTATCATTGAAAATACCTTCTAATATATCGTAGTTTGTAGTGTATCTTTGATAATACCTTATAATATAACGTAATATGCAGTGTATCATTGAAAATACCTGGTAATATAACGTAATATGCAGTGTATCATTGAAAATACCTTCTAATATAACGTAATATGCAGTGTATCATTGAAAATACCTTATAATATAACGTAATATGCAGTGTATCATTGAAAATACCTTATAATATAACGTAATATGCAGTGTATCATTGAAAATACCTTACGATATAACGTAATATGCAGTGTATCATTGAAAATACCTTATGTCATATCGTAATATGCAGTGTATCATTGAAAATACCTTATAATATAACGTAATATGCAGTGTATCATTGAAAATACCTTATAATATAACGTAATATGCAGTGTATCATAGAAAATACCATGTAATATAACGTAATATACAGTGTATCATTGAAAATACCTTCTAATATATCGTAGTTTGTAGTGTATCTTTGATAATACCTTATAATATAACGTAATATGCAGTGTATCATTGAAAATACCTGGTAATATAACGTAATATGCAGTGTATCATTGAAAATACCTTCTAATATAACGTAATATGCAGTGTATCATTGAAAATACCTTATAATATAACGTAATATGCAGTGTATCATTGAAAATACCTTATAATATAACGTAATATGCAGTGTATCATTGAAAATACCTTATAATATAACGTAATATGCAGTGTATCATTGAAAATACCTTATAATATAACGTAATATGCAGTGTATCATTGAAAATACCTTATATCATATCGTAATATGCAGTGTATCATTGAAAATACCTTATAATATAACGTATTATGCAGTGTATCATTGAAAATACCTTATAATATAACGTAATATGCAGTGTATCATAGAAAATACCATGTAATATAACGTAATATACAGTGTATCATTGAAAATACCTTATAATATAACGTAATATGCAGTGTATCATTGAAAATACCTTCTAATATATCGTAGTTTATCATTGAAAATACCTTATAATATAACGTAATATGCAGTGTATCATTGAAAATACCATGTAATATAACGTAATATGCAGTGTATCATTGAAAATACATTATAACATATCGTAATTTGTAGTGTATCTTTGAAAATACCTTATAATATAACGTAATATGCAGTGTATCATTGAAAATACCTTATAATATAACGTAATATGCAGTGTATCATAGAAAATACCATGTAATATAACGTAATATACAGTGTATCATTGAAAATACATTATAATATAACGTAATATGCAGTGTATCATTGAAAATACCTTATAATATAACGTAATATGCAGTGTATCATTGAAAATACCTTATAATATAACGTAATATGCAGTGTATCAATGAAAATACCATGTAATATAACGTAATATGCAGTGTATCATTGAAAATACCTTATTACATATCGTAATATGCAGTGTATCATTGAAAATACCATATAATATAACGTAATATGCAGTGTACCATTGAAAATACCTTATAACATATCGTAATTTGTAGTGTATCTTTGAAAATACCTTATAATATAGCGTAATATCCAGTGTATCATTGAAAATACCTTATAATATAACGTAATATGCAGTGTATCATTGAAAATACCTTACGATATAACGTAATATGCAGTGTATCATTGAAAATACCATGTAATATAACGTAATATACAGTGTATCATTGAAAATACCTTATAATATAACGTAATATGCAGTGTATCATAGAAAATACCTTCTAATATATCGTAGTTTATCATTGAAAATACCTTATAATATAACGTAATATGCAGTGTATCATTGAAAATACCTTCTAATATATCGTAGTTTATCATTGAAAATACCTTATAATATAACGTAATATGCAGTCTATCATTGAAAATACCTTCTAATATAACGTAATATGCAGTGTATCAATGAAAATACCATGTAATATAACGTAATATGCAGTGTATCATTGAAAATACCTTATTACATATCGTAATATGCAGTGTATCATTGAAAATACCATATAATATAACGTAATATGCAGTGTACCATTGAAAATACCTTATAACATATCGTAATTTGTAGTGTATCTTTGAAAATACCTTATAATATAGCGTAATATCCAGTGTATCATTGAAAATACCTTATATCATATCGTAATATGCAGTGTATCATTGAAAATACCTTATAATATAACGTAATATGCAGTGTATCATAGAAAATACCATGTAATATAACGTAATATACAGTGTATCATTGAAAATACCTTATAATATAACGTAATATGCAGTGTATCATAGAAAATACCTTCTAATATATCGTAGTTTATCATTGAAAATACCTTATAATATAACGTAATATGCAGTGTATCATTGAAAATACCTTCTAATATATCGTAGTTTATCATTGAAAATACCTTATAATATAACGTAATATGCAGTGTATCATTGAAAATACCTTCTAATATATCGTAGTTTATCCTTGAAAATACCTTATAATATAACGTAATATGCAGTGTATCATTGAAAATACCTTCTAATATAACGTAATATGCAGTGTATCAATGAAAATACCATGTAATATAACGTAATATGCAGTGTATCATTGAAAATACCTTATTACATATCGTAATATGCAGTGTATCATTGAAAATACCATATAATATAACGTAATATGCAGTGTACCATTGAAAATACCTTATAACATATCGTAATTTGTAGTGTATCTTTGAAAATACCTTATAATATAGCGTAATATCCAGTGTATCATTGAAAATACCTTATAATATAACGTAATATGCAGTGTATCATTGAAAATACCTTACGATATAACGTAATATGCAGTGTATCATTGAAAATACCTTATATCATATCGTAATATGCAGTGTATCATTGAAAATACCTTATAATATAACGTAATATGCAGTGTATCATAGAAAATACCATGTAATATAACGTAATATACAGTGTATCATTGAAAATACCTTATAATATAACGTAATATGCAGTGTATCATTGAAAATACCTTCTAATATATCGTAGTTTATCATTGAAAATACCTTATAATATAACGTAATATGCAGTGTATCATTGAAAATACCTTCTAATATATCGTAGTTTATCCTTGAAAATACCTTATAATATAACGTAATATGCAGTGTATCATTGAAAATACCTTCTAATATATCGTAGTTTATCATTGAAAATACCTTATAATATAACGTAATATGCAGTGTATCATTGAAAATACCTTATAATATAACGTAATATACAGTGTATCATTGAAAATACCTTATTACATATCGTAATATGCAGTGTATCATTGAAAATACCTTATAATATAACGTAATATGCAGTGTATCATTGAAAATACCTTATAATATAACGTAATATGCAGTGTATCATTGAAAATACCTTATAATATAACGTAATATGCAGTGTATCATTGAAAATACCTTATATTATAACGTAATATGCAGTGTATCATTGAAAATACCTTACGATATAACGTAATATGCAGTGTATCATTGAAAATACCTTATATCATATCGTAATATGCAGTGTATCATTGAAAATACCTTATAATATAACGTAATATGAAGTGTATCATAGAAAATACCATGTAATATAACGTCATATACAGTGTATCATTGAAAATACATTATAATATAACGTAATATGCAGTGTATCATTGAAAATACCTTATAATATAACGTAATATGCAGTGTATCATTGAAAATACCTGGTAATATAGCGTAATATGCAGTGTATCATTGAAAATACCTTACGATATAACGTAATATGCAGTGTATCATTGAAAATACCTTATAACATATCGTAATATGCAGTGTATCATTCAAAATACCTTCTAATATATCGTAGTTTATCATTGAAAATACCTTATAATATAACGTAATATGCAGTGTATCATTGAAAATACCTTCTAATATATCGTAGTTTGTAGTGTATCTTTGATAATACCTTATAATATAACGTAATATGCAGTGTATCATTGAAAATACCTGGTAATATAACGTAATATGCAGTGTATCATTGAAAATACCTTCTAATATAACGTAATATGCAGTGTATCATTGAAAATACCTTATAACATATCGTAATATGCAGTGTATCATTGAAAATACCTTCTAATATATCGTAGTTTATCATTGAAAATACCTTATAATATAACGTAATATGCAGTGCATCATTGGAAATACCTTCTAATATATCGTAGTTTATCATTGAAAATACCTTATAATATAACGTAATATGCAGTGTATCATTGAAAATACCTTCTAATATATCGTAGTTTATCATTGAAAATACCTTATAATATAACGTAATATGCAGTGTATCATTGAATATACCTTATAATATAACGTAATATACAGTGTATCATTGAAAATACCTTATAACATATCGTAATATGCAGTGTATCATTGAAAATACCATGTAATATAACGTAATATGCAGTGTACCATTGAAAATACCTTATAACATATCGTAATTTGTAGTGTATCTTTGAAAATACCTTATAATATAGCGTAATATCCAGTGTATCATTGAAAATACCTTACGATATAACGTAATATGCAGTGTATCATTGAAAATACCATGTAATATAACGTAATATACAGTGTATCATTGAAAATACCTTATAATATAACGTAATATGCAGTGTATCATAGAAAATACCTTCTAATATATCGTAGTTTATCATTGAAAATACCTTATAATATAACGTAATATGCAGTGTATCATTGAAAATACCTTCTAATATATCGTAGTTTATCATTGAAAATACCTTATAATATACCGTAATATGCAGTCTATCATTGAAAATACCTTCTAATATAACGTAATATGCAGTGTATCAATGAAAATACCATGTAATATAACGTAATATGCAGTGTATCATTGAAAATACCTTATTACATATCGTAATATGCAGTGTATCATTGAAAATACCATATAATATAACGTAATATGCAGTGTACCATTGAAAATACCTTATAACATATCGTAATTTGTAGTGTATCTTTGAAAATACCTTATAATATAGCGTAATATCCAGTGTATCATTGAAAATACCTTATATCATATCGTAATATGCAGTGTATCATTGAAAATACCTTATAATATAACGTAATATGCAGTGTATCATAGAAAATACCATGTAATATAACGTAATATACAGTGTATCATTGAAAATACCTTATAATATAACGTAATATGCAGTGTATCATAGAAAATACCTTCTAATATATCGTAGTTTATCATTGAAAATACCTTATAATATAACGTAATATGCAGTGTATCATTGAAAATACCTTCTAATATATCGTAGTTTATCATTGAAAATACCTTATAATATAACGTAATATGCAGTGTATCATTGAAAATACCTTCTAATATATCGTAGTTTATCCTTGAAAATACCTTATAATATAACGTAATATGCAGTGTATCATTGAAAATACCTTCTAATATAACGTAATATGCAGTGTATCAATGAAAATACCATGTAATATAACGTAATATGCAGTGTATCATTGAAAATACCTTATTACATATCGTAATATGCAGTGTATCATTGAAAATACCATATAATATAACGTAATATGCAGTGTACCATTGAAAATACCTTATAACATATCGTAATTTGTAGTGTATCTTTGAAAATACCTTATAATATAGCGTAATATCCAGTGTATCATTGAAAATACCTTATAATATAACGTAATATGCAGTGTATCATTGAAAATACCTTACGATATAACGTAATATGCAGTGTATCATTGAAAATACCTTATATCATATCGTAATATGCAGTGTATCATTGAAAATACCTTATAATATAACGTAATATGCAGTGTATCATAGAAAATACCATGTAATATAACGTAATATACAGTGTATCATTGAAAATACCTTATAATATAACGTAATATGCAGTGTATCATTGAAAATACCTTCTAATATATCGTAGTTTATCATTGAAAATACCTTATAATATAACGTAATATGCAGTGTATCATTGAAAATACCTTCTAATATATCGTAGTTTATCCTTGAAAATACCTTATAATATAACGTAATATGCAGTGTATCATTGAAAATACCTTCTAATATATCGTAGTTTATCATTGAAAATACCTTATAATATAACGTAATATGCAGTGTATCATTGAAAATACCTTATAATATAACGTAATATACAGTGTATCATTGAAAATACCTTATTACATATCGTAATATGCAGTGTATCATTGAAAATACCTTATAATATAACGTAATATGCAGTGTATCATTGAAAATACCTTATAATATAACGTAATATGCAGTGTATCATTGAAAATACCTTATAATATAACGTAATATGCAGTGTATCATTGAAAATACCTTATATTATAACGTAATATGCAGTGTATCATTGAAAATACCTTACGATATAACGTAATATGCAGTGTATCATTGAAAATACCTTATATCATATCGTAATATGCAGTGTATCATTGAAAATACCTTATAATATAACGTAATATGAAGTGTATCATAGAAAATACCATGTAATATAACGTCATATACAGTGTATCATTGAAAATACATTATAATATAACGTAATATGCAGTGTATCATTGAAAATACCTTACGATATAACGTAATATGCAGTGTATCATTGAAAATACCTTATATCATATCGTAATATGCAGTGTATCATTGAAAATACCTTATAATATAACGTAATATGCAGTGTATCATAGAAAATACCATGTAATATAACGTAATATACAGTGTATCATTGAAAATACCTTATAATATAACGTAATATGCAGTGTATCATTGAAAATACCTTCTAATATATCGTAGTTTATCATTGAAAATACCTTATAATATAACGTAATATGCAGTGTATCATTGAAAATACCTTCTAATATATCGTAGTTTATCCTTGAAAATACCTTATAATATAACGTAATATGCAGTGTATCATTGAAAATACCTTCTAATATATCGTAGTTTATCATTGAAAATACCTTATAATATAACGTAATATGCAGTGTATCATTGAAAATACCTTATAATATAACGTAATATACAGTGTATCATTGAAAATACCTTATTACATATCGTAATATGCAGTGTATCATTGAAAATACCTTATAATATAACGTAATATGCAGTGTATCATTGAAAATACCTTATAATATAACGTAATATGCAGTGTATCATTGAAAATACCTTATAATATAACGTAATATGCAGTGTATCATTGAAAATACCTTATATTATAACGTAATATGCAGTGTATCATTGAAAATACCTTACGATATAACGTAATATGCAGTGTATCATTGAAAATACCTTATATCATATCGTAATATGCAGTGTATCATTGAAAATACCTTATAATATAACGTAATATGAAGTGTATCATAGAAAATACCATGTAATATAACGTCATATACAGTGTATCATTGAAAATACATTATAATATAACGTAATATGCAGTGTATCATTGAAAATACCTTATAATATAACGTAATATGCAGTGTATCATTGAAAATACCTTATAATATAACGTAATATGCAGTGTATCAATGAAAATACAATGTAATATAACGTAATATGCAGTGTATCATTGAAAATACCTTATTACATATCGTAATATGCAGTGTATCATTGAAAATACCATATAATATAACGTAATATGCAGTGTACCATTGAAAATACCTTATAACATATCGTAATTTGTAGTGTATCTTTGAAAATACCTTATAATATAGCGTAATATCCAGTGTATCATTGAAAATACCTTATAATATAACGTAATATGCAGTGTATCATTGAAAATACCATACGATATAACGTAATATGCAGTGTATCATTGAAAATACCTTATATCATATCGTAATATGCAGTGTATCATTGAAAATACCTTATAATATAACGTAATATGCAGTGTATCATAGAAAATACCATGTAATATAACGTAATATACAGTGTATCATTGAAAATACCTTATAATATAACGTAATATGCAGTGTATCATTGAAAATACCTTCTAATATATCGTAGTTTATCATTGAAAATACCTTATAATATAACGTAATATGCAGTGTATCATTGAAAATACCTTCTAATATATCGTAGTTTATCATTGAAAATACCTTATAATATAACGTAATATGCAGTGTATCATTGAAAATACGTTCTAATATATCGTAGTTTATCATTGAAAATACCTTATAATATAACGTAATATGCAGTGTATCATTGAAAATACCTTCTAATATATCGTAGTTTATCATTGAAAATACCTTATAATATAACGTAATATGCAGTGTATCATTGAAAATACCTTATAATATAACGTAATATACAGTGTATCATTGAAAATACCTTATAACATATCGTAATATGCAGTGTATCATTGAAAATACCTTATAATATAACGTAATATGCAGTGTATCATTGAAAATACCTTCTAATATATCGTAGTTTATCATTGAAAATACCTTATAATATAACGTAATATGCAGTGTATCATTGAAAATACCTTATAATATAACGTAATATGCAGTGTATCATTGAAAATACCTTATAATATAACGTAATATGCAGTGTATCATTGAAAATACCTTCTAATATATCTTAGTTTATCATTGAAAATACCTTATAATATAACGTAATATGCAGTGTATCATTGAAAATACCTTCTAATATATCGTAGTTTATCATTGAAAATACCTTATAATATAACGTAATATGCAGTGTATCATTGAAAATACCTTCTAATATATCGTAGTTTATCATTGAAAATACCTTATAATATAACGTAATATGCAGTGTATCATTGAAAATACCTTATAATATAACGTAATATACAGTGTATCATTGAAAATATCTTATAACATATCGTAATATGCAGTGTATCATTGAAAATACCTTATAATATAACGTAATATGCAGTGTATCATTGAAAATACCTTACGATATAACGTAATATGCAGTGTATCATTGAAAATACTTTATATCATATCGTAATATGCAGTGTATCATTGAAAATACATTATAATATAACGTAATATGCAGTGTATCATTGAAAATACCTTATAATATAACGTAATATGCAGTGTATCATTGAAAATACCTTATAATATAACGTAATATGCAGTGTATCAATGAAAATACCATGTAATATAACGTAATATGCAGTGTATCATTGAAAATACCTTATTACATATCGTAATATGCAGTGTATCATTTAAAATACCATATAATATAACGTAATATGCAGTGTACCATTGAAAATACCTTATAACATATCGTAATTTGTAGTGTATCTTTGAAAATACCTTATAATATAGCGTAATATCCAGTGTATCATTGAAAATACCTTATAATATAACGTAATATGCAGTGTATCATTGAAAATACCTTACGATATAACGTAATATGCAGTGTATCATTGAAAATACCTTATAACATATCGTAATATGCAGTGTATCATTGAAAATACCTTATAATATAACGTAATATGCAGTGTATCATAGAAAATACCATGTAATATAACGTAATATACAGTGTATCATTGAAAATACCTTATAATCTAACGTAATATGCAGTGTATCATTGAAAATACCTTCTAATATATCGTAGTTTATCATTGAAAATACCTTATAATATAACGTAATATGCAGTGTATCATTGAAAATACCTTCTAATATATCGTAGTTTATCATTGAAAATACCTTATAATATAACGTAATATGCAGTGTATTGTGACGTTCGTCACCACAGTCCGTCCTGCTCTTACAAGCCCAGGCCGTTCCTGTGGTATATTTTTAAGGGGCCTGCCCCTCATTCATACGCCACTATTTCAAATCTCACAAGAATAAAGTTTCAAGGGACCGTTTCCCTATTGATACGGTCCGTTCCAGTCTAGTGAACCCACTACGTCGCAACCCCCACCAGAAGTCGAAATCATCGAAACAGCGGATCAAATCGATCATTAGTAGTCGACAGTCCGAACCGACAACACCATTCCTGCACCTGAATTATCTCACGAAATACGATAAAGACATAGTCTGAGAACAGAATTATTTCACGAAATACGATAAGGACATAGTCTGAGAACAGAATTATTTCACGAAATACGATAAGAACATAGTCTGAGAACTGAATTATTTCACGAAATACGATAAAGGACATAGTCTCAGAACAGAATTATTTCACGAAATACGATAAGGACATAGTCTCAGAACAGAATTATTTCACAAAATACGATAAAGGACTTAGACGCAGGAACGTCGATCCACCTCCAGTGATCCACTACCCCTTCCACTGGAACAACTTGACATGTGATTGGGACTACCCCCTTCCACCAACGTTGGACTATAAGGGAAGCAGCTGGACACCTACGAAGTCAGTTGAATTCAGGAATCAGTCGAAAGCAGTTGAATTCAGGAATCAGTCGAAACCAGTTGAATTCAGGGATCAGTCGAAACCAGTTGAACTCAGGAATCAGTCGAAAGCAGTTGAACTCAGGGATCAGTCGAAACCAGTTGAATTCAGGAATCAGTCGAAAGCAGTTGAAGTCAGAAGTCAGTCGAAGTCAGTCGAAGTCAGGAGTCAGTCGAAGTCAGGAGTCAGTCGAAGTCACGAGTCAGCTGAAGTCTGAAGTCAGAATTCTCCGGTGCACCATCCAGTGCAACGACTGTTCGCGTTCACTTTCCTCAATCCAACCTTTTAACCATTTACCTACTTCCATCATTCTCGATGATGAAACCGAGAGCACTTTGAACTATTTGTAGTTCTGGAACTCAAACTGAGAGGATACACCACCTCCTTCCTAATCCCCTTATACGTCGATATTGCTGCGTGCGGACCAGCACAGAATAAATTCATTTGCGTGTGCGAACGTGCGTGTATCAAGAACCTTAGTCGTGAGAGGAGTCGCCAACCACTTTTTCACCCCTGTCCTATACCTACACGTTCGAGCACGGCGGACTGGATCTAGCCTCTCGAGCTCCCCCACTACCACATTCCTGGCGGACTGGGTCCAGCCGTTTGTGCGTCCTTCAATTTCCCTCGAACTAGGCGGACTGGGTCTAGCCGTTCGAGTTCCCTCACCTACCACAATCTTGGCGGACTAGGTCTAGCCGTTTGTGAAGTCTCCAATTTTCCTCGAACTAGGCGGACTGGGTCCAGCCGTTCGACCTACCGTACCCACCCACAATCTTGGCGGACTTGGTCCAGCCGTTTGCGTGTGCGTACTCCAATTCACGGCCCAGGCGGACTAGGTCCAGCCGACCGGGGATCCCATCCCGACATTCTCTCTCTGACGACGGAACGACGTAACTCGTCCTACGTCGCAACGAACCGTAAACATCGAAATAAATTCGCACGCGTAAAAACGTAACGTCTTCGCGGACCCCGCGTGAGACGTAACAAATTGGTGACAGCGGTGGGATTTGAATTGCTCAACGAAGCACCCACAATTGCCGCAATTCATATAATTTTCCGCTCACACGATGTCTCAGCATTCAGAGCGAAGCAACAGCGTACTAGAGGAACCGATTCTTCCTGTCGAGGATCCAACGAGGGAGATTACCCTGTTGGAACAATTTAAAGAGATGCTACTCAAGCACCAAGAACTACTCGCCAAGCACAATGTACCTGTTCCAGTTCCCGAGGTCAAACTTGAACCTGCGTCGAATCTCACTGTCATCGAGGGGATGGCTAAACAATTAAGAAAGATGCAGTCAATTATCGAAAAACTGGGAGGCCCAGCAAACTCCCACGTATCCGATCACACCTCGACGTCTGAAACCCCGAACCCACTGCATAAAATCGTGGAAAAGACGGATTATTATTCATCCCGCGAGTATGGACGAATTACACTGAAAGACGCAGTAGAAACCGTTCCCCACTTCGATGGAGGTAACATCACAGTCTTTCAATTCGCACGAGCATGCAAGCGGGCTCGCGAACTGCTACCCGCCAAAGCGGAACCAAATCTAGCAAAACTCCTGCGCAACAGACTCAAGGGACATGCGGCCCTGGCTGTCGAAGATCAAACACATAATTCCGTAGACGAGCTAATAAACCGGCTAAGATACGTCTTCGCCCCCTCGAAAACTCCTAACCATTACCGCGGCGAACTAGCGAACATCATAAAAGAGCCCAGAGAACACATCCTCGACTACATAACGCGAGCCAAAGACTTGAATTCCGCTATTGTCGACGGCGAAAGGGAGCGTTATGGAAGTTTGACCGACAAACATGTCAGCGATATAGACGACCTTACTCTGGACTCCTTCCTGGACGGGTTACCTCCCGACATGAGAACCCGAATCCGACACGAAGGCTGTTTCGGCTTAGCCGAAACCTTCGATTCCGCAATCCAGATAACTAAAGAAATGGAAAGAGATGAGCGAAGATTTTCGACGACTCCACGAACGTCACAGCTCACATGTCAAATTTGTCTAAGGCCGGGGCATGAGGCCCGTACCTGCCGCAACCATCGACAATACCGCGGTCCCTCCCAAGATGCTCGAGGTCAAATCACTCGTTGGCCAGATCCGCCACGTCGCGCCGCCAACAACGACGCGACCAGCACACCTACAAGTCGTCTAATGGATCTAAAGATCTGTACATACTGCAAAATCCCGGGCCACCTAATCTCCGAGTGTAGGAAACGAGCCTACAATAATCAACGGTTCCAGGGAAACGAGAACCGCCCACGAGAACCCCCGAGCGCGCCTCGTGGAGCACCCCCACAGCAGACGCGCTCCGCACTTCCGATAATCGCGGAACGAGAAGACCAGGACAAGCACGAATGTGTACAGTCCAATTAAAACCGGCTCGACTCGTACCTGCAGTCATGCTACATTCTGTCGACCTAAACGAAGCAACAGAAGCTATGGTCGACACAGGATCGGAAATCAATATAATCAAACAAAAATCATTGGTCGAACCCGAGTTAATCAATACCCAAGAAAGGGTGATTATTACAGGTATTACCAACCACACCATCACCACCCTTGGCACGTTCGAATTGAACATTTTCAATCACAAGGTGATATTTCATGTCGTCACCGACGATCTACCAATTCCCCAAAATAGCATAATTGGCTCAGAATTTTTTCGAAACCAATCCGTCGACATTGTCTATTCGGAAAGTTGCCTCCGTTTCCACGGTACCACCATACCATTCCTTAATCGTGAACCGATCACGCTACCTGCTAGATCGAAAACGGTCATCCCCATACACATCCTGAATCCAAATCTTGGCGAAGGCTACGTGCCGCGTCAAAACCTCGGCGAAGGAGTCCATTTAGGACACGCCATAATTAAATCAAAGCAAGGAAAAGCTTATCTCCCCGCAGTCAATACAACCAATCAAAGTATTGTACTGCAAGAACCCAACATCGAACTCGAGGAGTTCGAAGAACCCTCACTAATTCCTCTTTCGCATACCCCTTCTATTTCTCCCACCACAGTGCACCCACCTACTAAATCTTTACTAAATCCAGGTGCGCTGTGCGTCCAATCTCAACCCCCTCCAAAAGCATGCGAATCCAATTCTACACTCCCACCTCGCATGTCGGAGTCCCCTTCTAAAGAGTCCAAGCTGATTCTACCTACCCCCAAAACCTGCAAAAAGGAATCCTCTGAGGCCACTTCGAATTCTAATTCATTATTCCCTTGCCATCATATTCGTCAACATGCGAAACCTCTAATATCCCCCGATACAAATCCCCGTGGAAACGACCGTATATCCGCAATCATGCAACATTTAAATACGGAGCACTTGAACCCCGAAGAAAGAAACAGTGTCGGAAATCTTGTTGATCAATACAACACGATATTTCATTTACCCGAAAGCCAACTCGGCCACACCGACGCAATAACGCATCGAATTACGACAACAGATGATCGTCCTATAAACGTGAAACAATATCGTTTCCCACCAATTCACAAAGAGGAGATTAACAAACAAGTAAACGAACTGCTCGACAACGATATCATACAACCATCGATATCTCCCTACAATTCTCCTATCTGGATCGTCCCCAAAAAACCAGGACCAGATGGGCAAAAGAAATGGCGAATGGTAATCGATTACCGATTATTAAATGCCAAAACGATACCAGACGCCTACCCGTTGCCCAACATTACTGATATATTGGATCAGCTGGGCGGCGCCAAATATTTTTCCGTCTTCGACCTAGCGTCAGGATTCCACCAGATCCCAATGGACAAATCTGACACACAAAAGACGGCATTCTCTACTCCTTACGGGCATTACGAATTTAAACGAATGCCATTCGGCCTAAGAAACGCACCAGCTACTTTCCAGCGATTAATGGATCACGTTCTTTCTGGACTTCAAGGAATAGAAATGTTCGTATATTTAGACGACATTGTCATATACGCAAGTTCCGTCAGGGAACACGAAATAAAATTCCGGAAATTAGCTGGAAAATTGCAAAAAGCCAACCTCAAGCTACAGCCAGAAAAATGCGAGTTCTTACGAAAAGAAGTGGCATATTTGGGCCACATCATTACCGAGAATGGAGTCCGACCTGACCCAAAGAAAATAGAGGCAGTGGCAAAGTTTCCTACACCAAACAACCCAAGAAAGATCAAGAGTTTCCTCGGTCTCGCCGGATATTATAGGAAATTTATACCAAATTTTTCAAAAATCGCCAGACCTTTAACAAATCTGTTGAAAAAACAGATAAAATTTTCTTGGGGTCATAAAGAACAGGAATCGTTTGAATATTTACGACAACAATTGACCACTCAACCAATTTTACAATTCCCGGACTTCACAAAACAATTCCACGTCACAACAGACGCATCTTGTAACGCCATCGGTGGAGTTCTAAGCCAGACCGTTGAAAACAAAGAGTTACCAATATCTTATGCATCAAGAACATTGAATAATGCAGAGGAAAATTATTCGACGATAGAGAAAGAACTATTGGCCATTGTATATTGCGTGGGACACTTCAGGCCCTACCTGTATGGCAAAACCTTTAGTCTGTATACGGATCACAAACCACTGGTATGGTTACACAGCGTTAAAGATCCTACATCCCGCTTAGTTAGATGGAGATTAAAACTAGCGGAGTACGACTATGAAATTCGCTACCAACCAGGGAAGACCAATTACATTGCAGATGCACTGTCACGAATAAACCACGCAAAAATACTGCCTATAAGAGCCCGATCAACTAGCGACAGTGACCCAGACGAAGACTTGCCTGTCGCGAAAAGACACAAACGCGCCGCATCACGTACGGTTCCGCAAGAACCGGCAACGCCATCAAACCAGTCAACAAATCCATCGGAATCAAATAGTTCCACACCGGAAACACTCACCCCCGAACGGATAGCAGATGATAGCGATTATTTGCCGTCTCAGACTTCGTTCACAGAGCCATTAACGCATCTGAACGAAGTACAACCGATAGATATATCGGACGACCACTCAGACACAGCCTCTGAAAATAGCTCCTCAGAGGAGGAAAACGAAACAACACCCGTAATAACGCCTGGTAACGAATTCGGCTTCCAAATCATCGAATCCAACGATCCCCTTACCTTGATCCACGATAATCACGTGTTCCTCGTTACTACAAGAGGAGAACCCTGTGACGAAGGATCAAAAGAACTCCAACGAGGCAATATTCTACCACAGGGCATGAAACTGACCCTGGGAAGAGCAAGGGTATTCGAAAACAGAAACAGACAACTGATAGCCCTAGCGATACAGGAAAGAGTTGTGATGCAACCGGATCCAGCGATCCTAGAAGAATGCATATCGTCCCTACGAGATGTTATATGCGAAATGGGTCTCCAAACGATCTGCATCGCGAAACAACCAATGCTCGGAACAGAACCCTGGAATACAGTATTGGAATTACTAAAAACCTACCTCTCAGAACTCAACGTTACAATAACAGTAACATCGCAATCTGTCAGAATCCCTGAAGAAACGGAAAAACAGGCTATCATCGCAGAAAACCACTGCTCCGCTATAGCCGGCCACAAGGGAGTCACTAAGACATATGGTCGGATACGACAACAATACTTCTGGAAAAATATGAAAAAGGAAATACAAACCTTCATCCAGAATTGCCTAGAATGTCAAAGGAAAAAACTCGTACGCGTGAAAACGCGTCAACCGATGATAATAACAGACACGCCCGGGTCGGCATTCGATAAAGTAAGCATGGACGTCGTTGGACCCCTTCCGTCCACTAGAAAAGGAAATTCATACATCCTTACCATTCAAGACCTACTCACGAAATTTTCCTTAGCAATTCCGTTACCTAACGTAAAATCCGCCCAAATTGCGGACGCTTTCATAAAAGAGTTCATTTGTCGCTACGGAACTCCCCGAGCGATCCTTACCGATCAAGGAACCAATTTCGTAGGCACTTTCATTAAAACAATAACCAAAAGATTTAAAATCCAACACTTCAAATCCACGTCATTTCACCCACAAACTAACGGTTCCATAGAAAGATCGCATCACGTACTTGCAGAATATTTAAAAATGTACGTAACGGCCAACAAAGAATGGGACGAATGGACCAACCTCGCTTCCTTCTCCTATAATACCAGTATCCACGAAGGAACACGATACACACCACATCAATTGGTCTTCGGCAAAGTTGCTAGAACCCCAACCACGGAAAGTAGAACAAGTAATACGGGAATAATCACTTACAATGATTATCTCAGTAATCTAAACCGCATCATTACCGAAACACAAAGGTTAGCGCGTTCCAACCTACAGAAAGCGAAAGAAAAATCGAAGGAACAGTACGATAAACGAATCCACTCATACGACTTCCAAGTGGGCGAATCCATCTTCGTACTAAAACAACCAAAAAAAGGAAAATTCGACGATAATTATACGGGACCACACACGATATTGGAAGTATACCCAAATAAAAACCTGAAAATCACGTGGAGAAGGGGTACCAAAATCATCCATTCGAATACAGCAAGACCGTCACGCCTCCAAGACACAGTCGGTTTAACTTGAAAAAGGAGAGAGGGAAAATCCCCCCCCCAATCTACACAATATAATCGAGATCAACGACGAAAATCGATCATTCGTACAGCAACCATGTGTCTACACAGTCAACGTCGTACATCCACGGAAGAGAAGCGATTTGAATACTTAGATCAATTCGCTAGATTCAAGTGCTACACCGGCACACTATACATAAACAGTAAAAACGAGGAAATGTGTGAAAGTTGTGTAAAATTAGAACCGAAGCAAGGAATCACAACACACAGGGTTCTGCACCATATACACGATATCGGAATGGCAAACAAATGCTCGAAATGCTCGGGAGAGGTATTGACACCAACACAGCTGATCGAATGTATTCATTGCTCCGTCAAACTAATGGAAGCGGCAACGCCATTTATATTTGCACGAACACCATTTATAATCCGAATAACACCACAAAGCGAAAGAAATCACAATAATACAGGATAACCCCCTTCCCCACCATTCCCCCTGGTCACCCAGAATCTCTACCCCTCCCCCCCCAAAAAAACCTTCCCCTCACCCGCCAAAGTGACCCTCACAAAAAACCCTTCCCCCCCCCCTCAAAAAGAAAAAAACCTTCCCCTCACCCACCAAATTACCCCCACCCTTCACTTTTTTTTTACCCATCGCTTCCCCCTCTTCTCTCTATTACCCCCCCCTCACAGTACAAATACCTATATAAACAATGGTAATCGCCAAATCTGCATAGTCGATCATTATGGAGCAAACGAAGAAATTTAAGAAGACCCACCGCGCCGCCGAAAAACCCAGTACAGAAGGATTCTTCGCTCGCTGTACGAGGACACATCGTCCACCGGGCACCTGACGAATTTCGGGATCCCGGACGAAATAGATCCAGCAGTCAAACGATACGTACCGTTCCAGATCGTCATCCCGCCAGAACCACCAACCACCCACCAACACAGACAACTGGTGGTGGACGTCCGGCCAGACGACCCCAACGAGTGGCTGCCCAGACCATGGGAACAACCCCGGATCACGTCGATCACAAAAATGCCGGAGGGCTACGAATGGGACCCAATAACGTTCCGCGTACAAGTCAAAAAGACGCTCCGGGAAACGGCCCAGCCACCACCACCACCAGCCGCACAAATTGCGAGGGGCCACCCAGAGGTGGAAATAGTCACGCTGGAGTAGGCCCTCCACCCAGCTAAAAGAGAAGCCATTATTTTCATTTCTACTTTTATTTTACACTTTTTATCCTCCCCGCATAACTGCAGTAGCGTTATTTAACTTCACCCTTTTATTATTACTATTAGTATTATTATCATTATTATTACTACTACTATTATTACTACGACTACTATTACTACTACTACCATTATTATTATTATTATTATTATTATCATCATTATTACTACTACTACTACTACTACTACTACTACTACTACTACTACTACTACTACTACTACTACTACGAGCCACAAGTGCAAACAAATGTTCATTTAATTTATTTTTATTTTTATTTTCTTGGCAATCCCCATTTTTCGGACACACGCCACATACAATTATTATTTTCTATTTTGGCATCCGACTCAACACGAACTATATATTTTGTTTTACTCTTATTTCCCACCTTCCCTCCACTTTCAAAAAAAAAAAGTGTAAAATTTATTTTTCTACGAAAAAGGAAATTTTTCCTTTTTTTTTTTTTCCCCCGAGGGGTGACGTGTGACGTTCGTCACCACAGTCCGTCCTGCTCTTACAAGCCCAGGCCGTTCCTGTGGTATATTTTTAAGGGGCCTGCCCCTCATTCATACGCCACTATTTCAAATCTCACAAGAATAAAGTTTCAAGGGACCGTTTCCCTATTGATACGGTCCGTTCCAGTCTAGTGAACCCACTACGTCGCAACCCCCACCAGAAGTCGAAATCATCGAAACAGCGGATCAAATCGATCATTAGTAGTCGACAGTCCGAACCGACAACACCATTCCTGCACCTGAATTATCTCACGAAATACGATAAAGACATAGTCTGAGAACAGAATTATTTCACGAAATACGATAAGGACATAGTCTGAGAACAGAATTATTTCACGAAATACGATAAGAACATAGTCTGAGAACTGAATTATTTCACGAAATACGATAAAGGACATAGTCTCAGAACAGAATTATTTCACGAAATACGATAAGGACATAGTCTCAGAACAGAATTATTTCACAAAATACGATAAAGGACTTAGACGCAGGAACGTCGATCCACCTCCAGTGATCCACTACCCCTTCCACTGGAACAACTTGACATGTGATTGGGACTACCCCCTTCCACCAACGTTGGACTATAAGGGAAGCAGCTGGACACCTACGAAGTCAGTTGAATTCAGGAATCAGTCGAAAGCAGTTGAATTCAGGAATCAGTCGAAACCAGTTGAATTCAGGGATCAGTCGAAACCAGTTGAACTCAGGAATCAGTCGAAAGCAGTTGAACTCAGGGATCAGTCGAAACCAGTTGAATTCAGGAATCAGTCGAAAGCAGTTGAAGTCAGAAGTCAGTCGAAGTCAGTCGAAGTCAGGAGTCAGTCGAAGTCAGGAGTCAGTCGAAGTCACGAGTCAGCTGAAGTCTGAAGTCAGAATTCTCCGGTGCACCATCCAGTGCAACGACTGTTCGCGTTCACTTTCCTCAATCCAACCTTTTAACCATTTACCTACTTCCATCATTCTCGATGATGAAACCGAGAGCACTTTGAACTATTTGTAGTTCTGGAACTCAAACTGAGAGGATACACCACCTCCTTCCTAATCCCCTTATACGTCGATATTGCTGCGTGCGGACCAGCACAGAATAAATTCATTTGCGTGTGCGAACGTGCGTGTATCAAGAACCTTAGTCGTGAGAGGAGTCGCCAACCACTTTTTCACCCCTGTCCTATACCTACACGTTCGAGCACGGCGGACTGGATCTAGCCTCTCGAGCTCCCCCACTACCACATTCCTGGCGGACTGGGTCCAGCCGTTTGTGCGTCCTTCAATTTCCCTCGAACTAGGCGGACTGGGTCTAGCCGTTCGAGTTCCCTCACCTACCACAATCTTGGCGGACTAGGTCTAGCCGTTTGTGAAGTCTCCAATTTTCCTCGAACTAGGCGGACTGGGTCCAGCCGTTCGACCTACCGTACCCACCCACAATCTTGGCGGACTTGGTCCAGCCGTTTGCGTGTGCGTACTCCAATTCACGGCCCAGGCGGACTAGGTCCAGCCGACCGGGGATCCCATCCCGACATTCTCTCTCTGACGACGGAACGACGTAACTCGTCCTACGTCGCAACGAACCGTAAACATCGAAATAAATTCGCACGCGTAAAAACGTAACGTCTTCGCGGACCCCGCGTGAGACGTAACAGTATCATTGAAAATACCTTCTAATATATCGTAGTTTATCATTGAAAATACCTTATAATATAACGTAATATGCAGTGTATCATTGAAAATACCTTCTAATATATCGTAGTTTATCATTGAAAATACCTTATAATATAACGTAATATGCAGTGTATCATTGAAAATACCTTATAATATAACGTAATATACAGTGTATCATTGAAAATACCTTATAACATATCGTAATATGCAGTGTATCATTGAAAATACCTTATAATATAACGTAATATGCAGTGTATCATTGAAAATATCTTATAATATAACGTAATATGCAGTGTATCATTGAAAATACCTTATAATATAACGTAATATGCAGTGTATCATTGAAAATACCTTACAATATAACGTAATATGCAGTGTATCATTGAAAATACCTTATATCATATCGTAATATGCAGTGTATCATTGAAAATACCTTCTAATATATCGTAGTTTATCATTGAAAATACCTTATAATATAACGTAATATGCAGTGTATCATTGAAAATACCTTCTAATATATCGTAGTTTATCATTGAAAATACCTTATAATATAACGTAATATGCAGTGTATCATTGAAAATACCTTCTAATATATCGTAGTTTATCATTGAAAATACCTTATAATATAACGTAATATGCAGTGTATCATTGAAAATACCTTATAATATAACGTAATATGCAGTGTATCATTGAAAATACCTTATAATATAACGTAATATGCAGTGTATCATTGAATATACATTATAATATAACGTAATATGCAGTGTATCATTGAAAATACCTTACGATATAACGTAATATGCAGTGTATCATTGAAAATACCTTATATCATATCGTAATATGCAGTGTATCATTGAAAATACCTTATAATATAACGTAATATGCAGTGTATCATAGAAAATACCATGTAATATAACGTAATATACAGTGTATCATTGAAAATACCTTATAATATAACGTAATATGCAGTGTATCATTGAAAATACCATGTAATATAACGTAATATGCAGTGTACCATTGAAAATACCTTATAAAATATAATATATCTAATATAAATATAATATAATTCTAATATATCGTAATTTATCATTGAAAATACCTTATAATATAACGTAATATGCAGTGTATCATTGAAAATACCTTCTAATATATCGTAGTTTATCATTGAAAATACCTTATAATATAACGTAATATGCAGTGTATCATTGAAAATACCTTGTAATATATCGTAGTTTATCATTGAAAATACCTTATAATATAACGTAATATGCAGTGTATCATTGAAAATACCTTCTAATATATCGTAGTTTATCATTGAAAATACCTTATAATATAACGTAATATGCAGTGTATCATTGAAAATACCTTATAATATAACGTAATATACAGTGTATCATTGAAAATACCTTATAACATATCGTAATATGCAGTGTATCATTGAAAATACCTTATAATGTAACGTAATATGCAGTGTATCATTGAAAATACCTTATATCATATCGTAATATGCAGTGTATCATTGAAAATACCTTATAATATAACGTAATATGCAGTGTATCATAGAAAATACCTTATAATATAACGTAATATGCAGTGTATCAATGAAAATACCATGTAATATAACGTAATATGCAGTGTATCATTGAAAATACCTTATTACATATCGTAATATGCAGTGTATCATTGAAAATACCATATAATATAACGTAATATGCAGTGTACCATTGAAAATACCTTATAACATATCGTAATTTATCATTGAAAATACCTTATAATATAACGTAATATGCAGTGTATCATTGAAAATACCTTCTAATATATCGTAGTTTATCATTGAAAATACCTTATAATATAACGTAATATGCAGTGTATCATTGAAAATACCTTCTAATATATCGTAGTTTATCATTGAAAATACCTTATAATATAACGTAATATGCAGTGTATCATTGAAAATACCTTATAATATAACGTAATATGCAGTGTATCATTGAAAATACCTTATAATATAACGTAATATGCAGTGTATCAATGAAAATACCATGTAATATAACGTAATATGCAGTGTATCATTGAAAATACCTTATAATATAACGTAATATGCAGTGTATCATAGAAAATACCATGTAATATAACGTAATATACAGTGTATCATTGAAAATACCTTATAATATAACGTAATATGCAGTGTATCATTGAAAATACCTTCTAATATATCGTAGTTTATCATTGAAAATACCTTATAATATAACGTAATATGCAGTGTATCATTGAAAATACCTTCTAATATATCGTAGTTTATCATTGAAAATACCTTATAATATAACGTAATATGCAGTGTATCATTGAAAATACCTTCTAATATATCGTAGTTTATCATTGAAAATACCTTATAATATAACGTAATATGCAGTGTATCATTGAAAATACCTTATAATATAACGTAATATACAGTGTATCATTGAAAATACCTTATAACATATCGTAATATGCAGTGTATCATTGAAAATACCTTATAATATAACGTAATATGCAGTGTATCATTGAAAATACCTTATAATATAACGTAATATGCAGTGTATCATTGAAAATACCTTATAATATAACGTAATATGCAGTGTATCATTGAAAATACCTTACGATATAACGTAATATGCAGTGTATCATTGAAAATACCTTATATCATATCGTAATATGCAGTGTATCATTGAAAATACCTTCTAATATATCGTAGTTTATCATTGAAAATACCTTATAATATAACGTAATATGCAGTGTATCATTGAAAATACCTTCTAATATATCGTAGTTTATCATTGAAAATACCTTATAATATAACGTAATATGCAGTGTATCATTGAAAATACCTTCTAATATATCGTAGTTTATCATTGAAAATACCTTATAATATAACGTAATATGCAGTGTATCATTGAAAATACCTTATAATATAACGTAATATGCAGTGTATCATTGAAAATACCTTATAATATAACGTAATATGCAGTGTATCATTGAATATACATTATAATATAACGTAATATGCAGTGTATCATTGAAAATACCTTACGATATAACGTAATATGCAGTGTATCATTGAAAATACCTTATATCATATCGTAATATGCAGTGTATCATTGAAAATACCTTATAATATAACGTAATATGCAGTGTATCATAGAAAATACCATGTAATATAACGTAATATACAGTGTATCATTGAGAATACCTTATAATATAACGTAATATGCAGTGTATCATTGAAAATACCATGTAATATAACGTAATATGCAGTGTACCATTGAAAATACCTTATAAAATATCGTAATTTGTAGTGTATCTTTGATAATACCTTATAATATAACGTAATATGCATTGTATCATTGAAAATACCTGGTAATATAACGTAATATGCAGTGTATCATTGAAAATACCTTATAATATAACGTAATATGCAGTGTATCAATGAAAATACCATGTAATATAACGTAATATGCAGTGTATCATTGAAAATACCTTATTACATATCGTAATATGCAGTGTATCATTGAAAATACCATATAATATAACGTAATATGCAGTGTACCATTGAAAATACCTTATAACATATCGTAATTTGTAGTGTATCTTTGAAAATACCTTATAATATAGCGTAATATCCAGTGTATCATTGAAAATACCTTATAATATAACGTAATATGCAGTGTATCATTGAAAATACCTTCTAATATATCGTAATTTATCATTGAAAATACCTTATAATATAACGTAATATGCAGTGTATCATTGAAAATACCTTCTAATATATCGTAGTTTATCATTGAAAATACCTTATAATATAACGTAATATGCAGTGTATCATTGAAAATACCTTATAATATAACGTAATATACAGTGTATCATTGAAAATACCTTATAACATATCGTAATATGCAGTGTATCATTGAAAATACCTTAAAATATAACGTAATATGCAGTGTATCATTGAAAATACCTTACGATATAACGTAATATGCAGTGTATCATTGAAAATACCTTATATCATATCGTATTATGCAGTGTATCATTGAAAATACCTTATAATATAACGTAATATGCAGTGTATCATAGAAAATACCATGTAATATAACGTAATATACAGTGTATCATTGAAAATACATTATAATATAACGTAATATGCAGTGTATCATTGAAAATACCTTATAATATAACGTAATATGCAGTGTATCATTGAAAATACCTTATAATATAACGTAATATGCAGTGTATCAATGAAAATACCATGTAATATAACGTAATATGCAGTGTATCATTGAAAATACCTTATTACATATCGTAATATGCAGTGTATCATTGAAAATACCATATAATATAACGTAATATGCAGTGTACCATTGAAAATACCTTATAACATATCGTAATTTGTAGTGTATCTTTGAAAATACCTTATAATATAGCGTAATATCCAGTGTATCATTGAAAATACCTTATAATATAACGTAATATGCAGTGTATCATTGAAAATACCTTACGATATAACGTAATATGCAGTGTAGCAATGAAAATACCTTATATCATATCGTAATATGCAGTGTATCATTGAAAATACCTTATAATATAACGTAATATGCAGTGTATCATAGAAAATACCATGTAATATAACGTAATATACAGTGTATCATTGAAAATACCTTATAATATAACGTAATATGCAGTGTATCATTGAAAATACCTTCTAATATATCGTAGTTTATCATTGAAAATACCTTATAATATAACGTAATATGCAGTGTATCATTGAAAATACCTTATAACATATCGTAATATGCAGTGTATCATTGAAAATACCTTATAATATAACGTAATATGCAGTGTATCATTGAAAATACCATGTAATATAACGTAATATGCAGTGTACCATTGAAAATACCTTATAAAATATCGTAATTTGTAGTGTATCTTTGATAATACCTTATAATATAACGTAATATGCATTGTATCATTGAAAATACCTGGTAATATAACGTAATATGCAGTGTATCATTGAAAATACCTTATAATATAACGTAATATGCAGTGTATCATTGAAAATACCTTATAATTAACGTAATATGCAGTGTATCATTGAAAATACCTTACGATATAACGTAATATGCAGTGTATCATTGAAAATACCTTATATCATATCGTAATATGCAGTGTATCATTGAAAATACCTTATAATATAACGTAATATGCAGTGTATCATTGAAAATACCTTATATCATATCGTAATATGCAGTGTATCATTGAAAATACCTTATAATATAACGTAATATGCAGTGTATCATTGAAAATACCATGTAATATAACGTAATATGCAGTGTACCATTGAAAATACCTTATAAAATATCGTAATTTGTAGTGTATCTTTGATAATACCTTATAATATAACGTAATATGCATTGTATCATTGAAAATACCTGGTAATATAACGTAATATGCAGTGTATCATTGAAAATACCTTCTAATATATCGTAGTTTATCATTGAAAATACCTTATAATATAACGTAATATACAGTGTATCATTGAAAATACCTTATAACATAACGTAATATGCAGTGTATCATTGAAAATACCTTATAATATAACGTAATATGCAGTGTATCATAGAAAATACCTTATAATATATCGTAATATGCAGTGTATCATTAAAAATACCTTCTAATATATCGTAGTTTATCATTGAAAATACCTTATAATATAACGTAATATGCAGTGTATCATTGAAAATACCTTATTACATATCGTAATATGCAGTGTATCATTGAAAATACCATATAATATAACGTAATATGCAGTGTACCATTGAAAATACCTTATAACATATCGTAATTTGTAGTGTATCTTTGAAAATACCTTATAATATAGCGTAATATCCAGTGTATCATTGAAAATACCTTATAATATAACGTAATATGCAGTGTATCATTGAAAATACCTTATATCATATCGTATTATGCAGTGTATCATTGAAAATACCTTATAATATAACGTAATATGCAGTGTATCATAGAAAATACCATGTAATATAACGTAATATACAGTGTATCATTGAAAATACATTATAATATAACGTAATATGCAGTGTATCATTGAAAATACCTTATAATATAACGTAATATGCAGTGTATCATTGAAAATACCTTATAATATAACGTAATATGCAGTGTATCAATGAAAATACCATGTAATATAACGTAATATGCAGTGTATCATTGAAAATACCTTATTACATATCGTAATATGCAGTGTATCATTGAAAATACCATATAATATAACGTAATATGCAGTGTACCATTGAAAATACCTTATAACATATCGTAATTTGTAGTGTATCTTTGAAAATACCTTATAATATAGCGTAATATCCAGTGTATCATTGAAAATACCTTATAATATAACGTAATATGCAGTGTATCATTGAAAATACCTTATATCATATCGTAATATGCAGTGTATCATTGAAAATACCTTATAATATAACGTAATATGCAGTGTATCATAGAAAATACCATGTAATATAACGTAATATACAGTGTATCATTGAAAATACCTTATAATATAACGTAATATGCAGTGTATCATTGAAAATACCTTCTAATATATCGTAGTTTATCATTGAAAATACCTGGTAATATAACGTAATATGCAGTGTATCATTGAAAATACCTTCTAATATATCGTAGTTTATCATTGAAAATACCTTATAATATAACGTAATATACAGTGTATCATTGAAAATACCTTATAACATAACGTAATATGCAGTGTATCATTGAAAATACCTTATAATATAACGTAATATGCAGTGTATCATTGAAAATACCTTATATCATATCGTAATATGCAGTGTATCATTAAAAATACTTTCTAATATATCGTAATATGCAGTGTATCATTGAATATACATTATAATATAACGTAATATGCAGTGTATCATTGAAAATACCTTACGATATAACGTAATATGCAGTGTATCATTGAAAATACCTTATATCATATCGTAATATGCAGTGTATCATTGAAAATACCTTATAATATAACGTAATATGCAGTGTATCATAGAAAATACCATGTAATATAACGTAATATACAGTGTATCATTGAAAATACCTTATAATATAACGTAATATGCAGTGTATCATTGAAAATACCTTCTAATATATCGTAATTTATCATTGAAAATACCTTATAATATAACGTAATATGCAGTGTATCATTGAAAATACCTTCTAATATATCGTAGTTTATCATTGAAAATACCTTATAATATAACGTAATATGCAGTGTATCATTGAAAATACCTTCTAATATATCGTAGTTTATCATTGAAAATACCTTATAATATAACGTAATATGCAGTGTATCATTGAAAATACCTTCTAATATATCGTAGTTTATCATTGAAAATACCTTATAATATAACGTAATATGCAGTGTATCATTGAAAATACCTTATAATATAACGTAATATACAGTGTATCATTGAAAATACCTTATAACATATCGTAATATGCAGTGTATCATTGAAAATACCTTATAATATAACGTAATATGCAGTGTATCATTGAAAATACCTTACGATATAACGTAATATGCAGTGTATCATTGAAAATACCTTATATCATATCGTAATATGCAGTGTATCATTGAAAATACCTTATAATATAACGTAATATGCAGTGTATCATAGAAAATACCATGTAATATAACGTAATATACAGTGTATCATTGAAAATACATTATAATATAACGTAATATGCAGTGTATCATTGAAAATACCTTATAATATAACGTAATATGCAGTGTATCATTGAAAATACCTTATAATATAACGTAATATGCAGTGTATCAATGAAAATACCATGTAATATAACGTAATATGCAGTGTATCATTGAAAATACCTTATTACATATCGTAATATGCAGTGTATCATTGAAAATACCATATAATATAACGTAATATGCAGTGTATCATTGAAAATACCTTATAATATAACGTAATATGCAGTGTATCATTGAAAATACCTTCTAATATATCGTAGTTTATCATTGAAAATACCTTATAATATAACGTAATATGCAGTGTATCATTGAAAATACCTTCTAATATATCGTAGTTTATCATTGAAAATACCTTATAATATAACGTAATATGCAGTGTATCATTGAAAATACCTTATAATATAACGTAATATACAGTGTATCATTGAAAATACCTTATAACATATCGTAATATGCAGTGTATCATTGAAAATACCTTATAATATAACGTAATATGCAGTGTATCATTGAAAATACCTTACGATATAACGTAATATGCAGTGTATCATTGAAAATACCTTATATCATATCGTAATATGCAGTGTATCATTGAAAATACCTTATAATATAACGTAATATGCAGTGTATCATAGAAAATACCATGTAATATAACGTAATATACAGTGTATCATTGAAAATACATTATAATATAACGTAATATGCAGTGTATCATTCAAAAAACCTTATAATATAACGTAATATGCAGTGTATCATTGAAAATACCTTATAATATAACGTAATATGCAGTGTATCAATGAAAATACCATGTAATATAACGTAATATGCAGTGTATCATTGAAAATACCTTATTACATATCGTAATATGCAGTGTATCATTGAAAATACCATATAATATAACGTAATATGCAGTGTATCATTGAAAATACCTTATAATATAACGTAATATGCAGTGTATCATTGAAAATACCTTCTAATATATCGTAGTTTATCATTGAAAATACCTTATAATATAACGTAATATGCAGTGTATCATTCAAAATACCTTCTAATATATCGTAGTTTATCATTGAAAATACCTTATAATATAACGTAATATGCAGTGTATCATTGAAAATACCTTCTAATATATCGTAGTTTATCATTGAAAATACCTTATAATATAACGTAATATGCAGTGTATCATTGAAAATACCTTCTAATATATCGTAGTTTATCATTGAAAATACCTTATAATATAACGTAATATGCAGTGTATCATTGAAAATACCTTATAATATAACGTAATATACAGTGTATCATTGAAAATACCTTATAATATAACGTAATATGCAGTGTATCAATGAAAATACCATGTAATATAACGTAATATGCAGTGTATCATTGAAAATACCTTATTACATATCGTAATATGCAGTGTATCATTGAAAATACCATATAATATAACGTAATATGCAGTGTACCATTGAAAATACCTTATAACATATCGTAATTTGTAGTGTATCTTTGAAAATACCTTATAATATAGCGTAATATCCAGTGTATCATTGAAAATACCTTATAATATAACGTAATATGCAGTGTATCATTGAAAATACCTTACGATATAACGTAATATGCAGTGTATCATTGAAAATACCTTATATCATATCGTAATATGCAGTGTATCATTGAAAATACCTTATAATATAACGTAATATGCAGTGTATCATAGAAAATACCATGTAATATAACGTAATATACAGTGTATCATTGAAAATACCTTATAATATAACGTAATATGCAGTGTATCATTGAAAATACCTTCTAATATATCGTAGTTTATCATTGAAAATACCTTATAATATAACGTAATATGCAGTGTATCATTGAAAATACCTTCTAATATATCGTAGTTTATCATTGAAAATACCTTATAATATAACGTAATATGCAGTGTATCATTGAAAATACCTTCTAATATATCGTAGTTTATCATTGAAAATACCTTATAATATAACGTAATATGCAGTGTATCATTGAAAATACCTTCTAATATATCGTAGTTTATCATTGAAAATACCTTATAATATAACGTAATATGCAGTGTATCATTGAAAATACCTTATAATATAACGTAATATGCAGTGTATCATTGAAAATACCATGTAATATAACGTAATATGCAGTGTACCATTGAAAATACCTTATAATATATCGTAATTTGTAGTGTATCATTGAAAATACCTTATAATATAACGTAATATGCAGTGTATCATTGAAAATACCTTATAATATAACGTAATATGCAGTGTATCATAGAAAATACCATGTAATATAACGTAATATACAGTGTATCATTGAAAATACCTTATAATATAACGTAATATGCAGTGTATCATTGAAAATACCTTATAATATAACGTAATATGCAGTGTATCATTGAATATACCTTATAATATAACGTAATATGCAGTGTATCATTGAAAATACCTTATAATATAACGTAATATGCAGTGTATCATTGAAAATACCTTATAATATAACGTAATATGCAGTGTATCATAGAAAATACCATGTAATATAACGTAATATGCAGTGTATCATTGAAAATACCTTATAACATATCCTAATATGCAGTGTATCATAGAAAATACCTTATAATATAACGTAATATGCAGTGTATCATTGAAAATACCTTATAATATAACGTAACATCCAGTGTATCATTGAAAATACCTTATAATATAACGTAATATGTAGTGTATCATTGAAAATACCTTATAATATAGCGTAATATGCAGTGTATCGTTGAAAATACCTTATAATATAGCGTAATATGCAGTGTATCATTGAAAATACCTTATAATATAACGTAATATGCAGTGTATCATTGAAAATACCTTATAATATAACGTAATATGCAGTGTATCATTGAAAATACCTTCTAATATATCGTAGTTTATCATTGAAAATACCTTATAATATAACGTAATATGCAGTGTATCATTGAAAATACCTTCTAATATATCGCAGTTTATCATTGAAAATACCTTATAATATAACGTAATATGCAGTGTATCATTGAAAATACCTTATAATATAACGTAATATACAGTGTGTCATTGAAAATACCTTATAACATATCGTAATATGCAGTGTATCATTGAACATACCTTATAATATAACGTAATATGCAGTGTATCATTGAAAATACCTTATAATATAACGTAATATGCAGTGTATCATTGAAAATACCTTATAATATAACGTAATATGCAGTGTATCATTGAAAATACCTTATAATATAACGTAACATGCAGTGTATCATTGAAAATACCTTATAATATAACGTAATATGTAGTGTATCATTGAAAATACCTTATAATATAGCGTAATATGCAGTGTATCATTGAAAATACCTTATAATATAGCGTAATATGCAGTGTATCATTGAAAATACCTTATAACATATCGTAATATGCAGTGTATCATTGAAAATACCTTATAATATAACGTAATATGCAGTGTATCATTGAAAATACCATGTAATATAACGTAATATGCAGTGTACCATTGAAAATACCTTATAACATATCGTAATTTGTAGTGTATCTTTGATAATACCTTATAATATAACGTAATATGCATTGTATCATTGAAAATACCTGGTAATATAACGTAATATGCAGTGTATCATTGAAAATACCTTACAATATAACGTAATATGCAGTGTATCATTGAAAATACCTTATAATATAACGTAATATGCAGTGTATCATTGAAAATACCTTACGATATAACGTAATATGCAGTGTATCATTGAAAATACCTTATATCATATCGTAATATGCAGTGTATCATTGAAAATACCTTATAATATAACGTAATATGCAGTGTATCATAGAAAATACCATGTAATATAACGTAATATACAGTGTATCATTGAAAATACCTTATAATATAACGTAATATGCAGTGTATCATTGAAAATACCTTCTAATATATCGTAGTTTATCATTGAGTATACCTTATAATATAACGTAATATGCAGTGTATCATTGAAAATACCTTATAATATAACGTAATATGCAGTGTATCATAGAAAATACCTTATAATATAACGTAATATGCAGTGTATCATTGAAAATACCTTATAATATAACGTAACATCCAGTGTATCATTGAAAATACCTTATAATATAACGTAATATGTAGTGTATCATTGAAAATACCTTATAATATAGCGTAATATGCAGTGTATCGTTGAAAATACCTTATAATATAGCGAAATATGCAGTGTATTATTGAAAATACCTTATAATATAGCGTAATATGCAGTGTATCATTGAAAATACCTTATAACATATCGTAATATGCAGTGTATCATTGAAAATACCTTATAATATAACGTAATATGCAGTGTATCATTGAAAATACCATGTAATATAACGTAATATGCAGTGTACCATTGAAAATACCTTATAACATATCGTAATTTGTAGTGTATCTTTGATAATACCTTATAATATAACGTAATATGCATTGTATCATTGAAAATACCTGGTAATATAACGTAATATGCAGTGTATCATTGAAAATACCTTACAATATAACGTAATATGCAGTGTATCATTGAAAATACCTTATAATATAACGTAATATGCAGTGTATCATTGAAAATACCTTACGATATAACGTAATATGCAGTGTATCATTGAAAATACCTTATATCATATCGTAATATGCAGTGTATCATTGAAAATACCTTATAATATAACGTAATATGCAGTGTATCATAGAAAATACCATGTAATATAACGTAATATACAGTGTATCATTGAAAATACCTTATAATATAACGTAATATGCAGTGTATCATTGAAAATACCTTCTAATATATCGTAGTTTATCATTGAGAATACCTTATAATATAACGTAATATGCAGTGTATCATTGAAAATACCTTATAATATAACGTAATATGCAGTGTATCATAGAAAATACCTTATAATATAACGTAATATGCAGTGTATCATTGAAAATACCTTATAATATAACGTAACATCCAGTGTATCATTGAAAATACCTTATAATATAACGTAATATGTAGTGTATCATTGAAAATACCTTATAATATAGCGTAATATGCAGTGTATCGTTGAAAATACCTTATAATATAGCGTAATATGCAGTGTATTATTGAAAATACCTTATAATATAACGTAATATGCAGTGTATCATTGAAAATACCTTATAATATAACGTAATATACAGTGTATCATTGAAAATACCTTATAACATATCGTAATATGCAGTGTATCATTGAACATACCTTATAATATAACGTAATATGCAGTGTATCATTGAAAATACCTTATAATATAACGTAATATGCAGTGTATCATTGAAAATACCTTATAATATAACGTAATATGCAGTGTATCATTGAAAATACCTTATAATATAACGTAACATGCAGTGTATCATTGAAAATACCTTATAATATAACGTAATATGTAGTGTATCATTGAAAATACCTTATAATATAGCGTAATATGCAGTGTATCATTGAAAATACCTTATAATATAGCGTAATATGCAGTGTATCATTGAAAATACCTTATAACATATCGTAATATGCAGTGTATCATTGAAAATACCTTATAATATAACGTAATATGCAGTGTATCATTGAAAATACCATGTAATATAACGTAATATGCAGTGTACCATTGAAAATACCTTATAACATATCGTAATTTGTAGTGTATCTTTGATAATACCTTATAATATAACGTAATATGCATTGTATCATTGAAAATACCTGGTAATATAACGTAATATGCAGTGTATCATTGAAAATACCTTACAATATAACGTAATATGCAGTGTATCATTGAAAATACCTTATAATATAACGTAATATGCAGTGTATCATTGAAAATACCTTACGATATAACGTAATATGCAGTGTATCATTGAAAATACCTTATATCATATCGTAATATGCAGTGTATCATTGAAAATACCTTATAATATAACGTAATATGCAGTGTATCATAGAAAATACCATGTAATATAACGTAATATACAGTGTATCATTGAAAATACCTTATAATATAACGTAATATGCAGTGTATCATTGAAAATACCTTCTAATATATCGTAGTTTATCATTGAGAATACCTTATAATATAACGTAATATGCAGTGTATCATTGAAAATACCTTATAATATAACGTAATATGCAGTGTATCATAGAAAATACCTTATAATATAACGTAATATGCAGTGTATCATTGAAAATACCTTATAATATAACGTAACATCCAGTGTATCATTGAAAATACCTTATAATATAACGTAATATGTAGTGTATCATTGAAAATACCTTATAATATAGCGTAATATGCAGTGTATCGTTGAAAATACCTTATAATATAGCGTAATATGCAGTGTATCATTGAAAATACCTTATATCATATCGTAATTTGTAGTGTATCTTTGATAATACCTTATAATATAACGTAATATGCATTGTATCATTGAAAATACCTGGTAATATAACGTAATATGCAGTGTATCATTGAAAATACCTTACAATATAACGTAATATGCAGTGTATCATTGAAAATACCTTATAATATAACGTAATATGCAGTGTATCATTGAAAATACCTTACGATATAACGTAATATGCAGTGTATCATTGAAAATACCTTATATCATATCGTAATATGCAGTGTATCATTGAAAATACCTTATAATATAACGTAATATGCAGTGTATCATAGAAAATACCATGTAATATAACGTAATATACAGTGTATCATTGAAAATACCTTATAATATAACGTAATATGCAGTGTATCATTGAAAATACCTTCTAATATATCGTAGTTTATCATTGAGAATACCTTATAATATAACGTAATATGCAGTGTATCATTGAAAATACCTTATAATATAACGTAATATGCAGTGTATCATAGAAAATACCTTATAATATAACGTAATATGCAGTGTATCATTGAAAATACCTTATAATATAACGTAACATCCAGTGTATCATTGAAAATACCTTATAATATAACGTAATATGTAGTGTATCATTGAAAATACCTTATAATATAGCGTAATATGCAGTGTATCGTTGAAAATACCTTATAATATAGCGTAATATGCAGTGTATTATTGAAAATACCTTATAATATAACGTAATATGCAGTGTATCATTGAAAATACCTTATAATATAACGTAATATGCAGTGTATCATTGAAAATACCTTCTAATATATCGTAGTTTATCATTGAAAATACCTTATAATATAACGTAATATGCAGTGTATCATTGAAAATACCTTCTAATATATCGCAGTTTATCATTGAAAATACCTTATAATATAACGTAATATGCAGTGTATCATTGAAAATACCTTATAATATAACGTAATATACAGTGTATCATTGAAAATACCTTATAACATATCGTAATATGCAGTGTATCATTGAAAATACCTTATAATATAACGTAATATGCAGTGTATCATTGAAAATACCTTATAATATAACGTAATATGCAGTGTATCATTGAAAATACCTTATAATATAACGTAATATGCAGTGTATCATTGAAAATACCTTACGATATAACGTAATATGCAGTGTATCATTGAAAATACCTTATATCATATCGTAATATGCAGTGTATCATTGAAAACACCTTATAATATAACGTAATATGCAGTGTATCATAGAAAATACCTTATAATATAACGTAATATGCAGTGTATCATTGAAAATACCTTCTGATATATCGTAGTTTATCATTGAAAATACCTTATAATATAACGTAATATGCAGTGTATCATTGAAAATACCTTATAATATAACGTAACATCCAGTGTATCATTGAAAATACCTTATAATATAACGTAATATGTAGTGTATCATTGAAAATACCTTATAATATAGCGTAATATGCAGTGTATCATTGAAAATACCTTATAATATAACGTAATATGCAGTGTATCATTGAAAATACCTTCTAATATATCGTAGTTTATCATTGAAAATACCTTATAATATAACGTAATATGCAGTGTATCATTGAAAATACCTTCTAATATATCGCAGTTTATCATTGAAAATACCTTATAATATAACGTAATATGCAGTGTATCATTGAAAATACCTTATAATATAACGTAATATACAGTGTATCATTGAAAATACCTTATAACATATCGTAATATGCAGTGTATCATTGAAAATACCTTATAATATAACGTAATATGCAGTGTATCATTGAAAATACCTTATAATATAACGTAATATGCAGTGTATCATTGAAAATACCTTATAATATAACGTAATATGCAGTGTATCATTGAAAATACCTTATAATATAACGTAACATGCAGTGTATCATTGAAAATACCTTATAATATAACGTAATATGTAGTGTATCATTGAAAATACCTTATAAAATAGCGTAATATGCAGTGTATCATTGAAAATACCTTATAATATAGCGTAATATGCAGTGTATCATTGAAAATACCTTACAACATATCGTAATATGCAGTGTATCATTGAAAATACCTTATAATATAACGTAATATGCAGTGTATCATTGAAAATACCTGGTAATATAACGTAATATGCAGTGTATCATTGAAAATACCTTACAATATAACGTAATATGCAGTGTATCATTGAAAATACCTTATAATATAACGTAATATGCAGTGTATCATTGAAAATACCTTACGATATAACGTAATATGCAGTGTATCATTGAAAATACCTTATATCATATCGTAATATGCAGTGTATCATTGAAAATACCTTATAATATAACGTAATATGCAGTGTATCATAGAAAATACCATGTAATATAACGTAATATACAGTGTATCATTGAAAATACCTTATAATATAACGTAATATGCAGTGTATCATTGAAAATACCTTCTAATATATCGTAGTTTATCATTGAAAATACCTTATAATATAACGTAATATGCAGTGTATCATTGAAAATACCTTATAATATAACGTAATATGCAGTGTATCATAGAAAATACCTTATAATATAACGTAATATGCAGTGTATCATTGAAAATACCTTATAATATAACGTAACATCCAGTGTATCATTGAAAATACCTTATAATATAACGTAATATGTAGTGTATCATTGAAAATACCTTATAATATAGCGTAATATGCAGTGTATCGTTGAAAATACCTTATAATATAGCGTAATATGCAGTGTATCATTGAAAATACCTTATAATATAACGTAATATGCAGTGTATCATTGAAAATACCTTATAATATAACGTAATATGCAGTGTATCATTGAAAATACCTTCTAATATATCGTAGTTTATCATTGAAAATACCTTATAATATAACGTAATATGCAGTGTATCATTGAAAATACCTTCTAATATATCGCAGTTTATCATTGAAAATACCTTATAATATAACGTAATATGCAGTGTATCATTGAAAATACCTTATAATATAACGTAATATACAGTGTATCATTGAAAATACCTTATAACATATCGTAATATGCAGTGTATCATTGAAAATACCTTACAATATAACGTAATATGCAGTGTATCATTGAAAATACCTTATAACATATCGTAATATCCAGTGTATCATTGAAAATACCTTATAATATAACGTAATATGCAGTGTATCATTGAAAATACCATGTAATATAACGTAATATGCAGTGTACCATTGAAAATACCTTATAACATATCGTAATTTGTAGTGTATCTTTGATAATACCTTATAATATAACGTAATATGCATTGTATCATTGAAAATACCTGGTAATATAACGTAATATGCAGTGTATCATTGAAAATACCTTATATCATATCGGAATATGCAGTGTATCATTGAAAACACCTTATAATATAACGTAATATGCAGTGTATCATAGAAAATACCATGTAATATAACGTAATATACAGTGTATCATTGAAAATACCTTATAATATAACGTAATATGCGGGTGTATCATTGAAAATACCTTCTAATATATCGTAGTTTATCATTGAAAATACCTTATAATATAACGTAATATGCAGTGTATCATTGAAAATACCTTATAATATAACGTAATATGCAGTGTATCATTGAAAATACCTTATAATATAACGTAATATGCAGTGTATCATTGAAAATACCTTCTGATATATCGTAGTTTATCATTGAAAATACCTTATAATATAACGTAATATGCAGTGTATCATTGAAAATACCTTATAATATAACGTAATATGCAGTGTATCATTGAAAATACCTTATAACATATCGTAATATGCAGTGTATCATTGAAAATACCTTATAATATAACGTAATATGCAGTGTATCATTGAAAATACCATGTAATATAACGTAATATGCAGTGTACCATTGAAAATACCTTATAACATATCGTAATTTGTAGTGTATCTTTGATAATACCTTATAATATAACGTAATATGCATTGTATCATTGAAAATACCTGGTAATATAACGTAATATGCAGTGTATCATTGAAAATACCTTACAATATAACGTAATATGCAGTGTATCATTGAAAATACCTTATAATATAACGTAATATGCAGTGTATCATTGAAAATACCTTACGATATAACGTAATATGCAGTGTATCATTGAAAATACCTTATATCATATCGTAATATGCAGTGTATCATTGAAAACACCTTATAATATAACGTAATATGCAGTGTATCATAGAAAATACGATGTAATATAACGTAATATACAGTGTATCATTGAAAATACCTTATAATATAACGTAATATGCGGGTGTATCATTGAAAATACCTTCTAATATATCGTAGTTTATCATTGAAAATACCTTATAATATAACGTAATATGCAGTGTATCATTGAAAATACCTTATAATATAACGTAATATGCAGTGTATCATTGAAAATACCTTATAATATAACGTAATATGCAGTGTATCATTGAAAATACCTTCTGATATATCGTAGTTTATCATTGAAAATACCTTATAATATAGCGTAATATGCAGTGTATCATTGAAAATACCTTATAATATAACGTAATATACAGTGTATCATTGAAAATACCTTATAACATATCGTAATATGCAGTGTATCATTGAAAATACCTTACAACATATCGTAATATGCAGTGTATCATTGAAAATACCTTATAATATAACGTAATATGCAGTGTATCATTGAAAATACCATGTAATATAACGTAATATGCAGTGTACCATTGAAAATACCTTATAACATATCGTAATTTGTAGTGTATCTTTGATAATACCTTATAATATAACGTAATATGCATTGTATCATTGAAAATACCTGGTAATATAACGTAATATGCAGTGTATCATTGAAAATACCTTACAATATAACGTAATATGCAGTGTATCATTGAAAATACCTTATAATATAACGTAATATGCAGTGTATCATTGAAAATACCTTACGATATAACGTAATATGCAGTGTATCATTGAAAATACCTTATATCATATCGTAATATGCAGTGTATCATTGAAAATACCTTATAATATAACGTAATATGCAGTGTATCATAGAAAATACCATGTAATATAACGTAATATACAGTGTATCATTGAAAATACCTTATAATATAACGTAATATGCAGTGTATCATTGAAAATACCTTCTAATATATCGTAGTTTATCATTGAAAATACCTTATAATATAACGTAATATGCAGTGTATCATTGAAAATACCTTATAATATAACGTAATATGCAGTGTATCATAGAAAATACCTTATAATATAACGTAATATGCAGTGTATCATTGAAAATACCTTATAATATAACGTAACATCCAGTGTATCATTGAAAATACCTTATAATATAACGTAATATGTAGTGTATCATTGAAAATACCTTATAATATAGCGTAATATGCAGTGTATCGTTGAAAATACCTTATAATATAGCGTAATATGCAGTGTATCATTGAAAATACCTTATAATATAACGTAATATGCAGTGTATCATTGAAAATACCTTACAATATAACGTAATATGCAGTGTATCATTGAAAATACCTTATAATATAACGTAATATGCAGTGTATCATTGAAAATACCTTACGATATAACGTAATATGCAGTGTATCATTGAAAATACCTTATATCATATCGTAATATGCAGTGTATCATTGAAAATACCTTATAATATAACGTAATATGCAGTGTATCATAGAAAATACCATGTAATATAACGTAATATACAGTGTATCATTGAAAATACCTTATAATATAACGTAATATGCAGTGTATCATTGAAAATACCTTCTAATATATCGTAGTTTATCATTGAAAATACCTTATAATATAACGTAATATGCAGTGTATCATTGAAAATACCTTATAATATAACGTAATATGCAGTGTATCATTGAAAATACCTTATAATATAACGTAATATGCAGTGTATCATTGAAAATACCTTCTGATATATCGTAGTTTATCATTGAAAATACCTTATAATATAACGTAATATGCAGTGTATCATTGAAAATACCTTATAATATAACGTAATATACAGTGTATCATTGAAAATACCTTATAACATATCGTAATTTGTAGTGTATCTTTGATAATACCTTATAATATAACGTAATATGCAGTGTATCATTGAAAATACCTGGTAATATAACGTAATATGCAGTGTATCATTGAAAATACCTTCTAATATAACGTAATATGCAGTGTATCATTGAAAATACCTTATAATATAACGTAATATGCAGTGTATCATTGAAAATACCTTATAATATAACGTAATATGCAGTGTATCATTGAAAATACCTTATAATATAACGTAATATGCAGTGTATCATTGAAAATACCTTACGATATAACGTAATATGCAGTGTATCATTGAAAATACCTTATATCATATCGTAATATGCAGTGTATCATTGAAAATACCTTATAATATAACGTAATATGTAGTGTATCATTGAAAATACCTTATAATATAGCGTAATATGCAGTGTATCATTGAAAATACCTTATAATATAACGTAATATGCAGTGTATCATTGAAAATACCTTACGATATAACGTAATATGCAGTGTATCATTGAAAATACCTTATATCATATCGTAATATGCAGTGTATCATTGAAAATACCTTATAATATAACGTAATATGCAGTGTATCATAGAAAATACCATGTAATATAACGTAATATACAGTGTATCATTGAAAATACCTTATAATATAACGTAATATGCAGTGTATCATTGAAAATACCTTCTAATATATCGTAGTTTATCATTGAAAATACCTTATAATATAACGTAATATGCAGTGTATCATTGAAAATACCTTATAATATAACGTAATATGCAGTGTATCATAGAAAATACCTTATAATATAACGTAATATGCAGTGTATCATTGAAAATACCTTATAATATAACGTAACATCCAGTGTATCATTGAAAATACCTTATAATATAACGTAATATGTAGTGTATCATTGAAAATACCTTATAATATAGCGTAATATGCAGTGTATCATTGAAAATACCTTATAATATAGCGTAATATGCAGTGTATCATTGAAAATACCTTATAATATAACGTAATATGCAGTGTATCATTGAAAATACCTTACAATATAACGTAATATGCAGTGTATCATTGAAAATACCTTATAATATAACGTAATATGCAGTGTATCATTGAAAATACCTTACGATATAACGTAATATGCAGTGTATCATTGAAAATACCTTATATCATATCGTAATATGCAGTGTATCATTGAAAATACCTTATAATATAACGTAATATGCAGTGTATCATAGAAAATACCATGTAATATAACGTAATATACAGTGTATCATTGAAAATACCTTATAATATAACGTAATATGCAGTGTATCATTGAAAATACCTTCTAATATATCGTAGTTTATCATTGAAAATACCTTATAATATAACGTAATATGCAGTGTATCATTGAAAATACCTTATAATATAACGTAATATGCAGTGTATCATAGAAAATACCTTATAATATAACGTAATATGCAGTGTATCATTGAAAATACCTTATAATATAACGTAACATCCAGTGTATCATTGAAAATACCTTATAATATAACGTAATATGTAGTGTATCATTGAAAATACCTTATAATATAGCGTAATATGCAGTGTATCGTTGAAAATACCTTATAATATAGCGTAATATGCAGTGTATCATTGAAAATACCTTATAATATAACGTAATATGCAGTGTATCATTGAAAATACCTTACAATATAACGTAATATGCAGTGTATCATTGAAAATACCTTATAATATAACGTAATATGCAGTGTATCATTGAAAATACCTTACGATATAACGTAATATGCAGTGTATCATTGAAAATACCTTATATCATATCGTAATATGCAGTGTATCATTGAAAATACCTTATAATATAACGTAATATGCAGTGTATCATAGAAAATACCATGTAATATAACGTAATATACAGTGTATCATTGAAAATACCTTATAATATAACGTAATATGCAGTGTATCATTGAAAATACCTTCTAATATATCGTAGTTTATCATTGAAAATACCTTATAATATAACGTAATATGCAGTGTATCATTGAAAATACCTTATAATATAACGTAATATGCAGTGTATCATTGAAAATACCTTATAATATAACGTAATATGCAGTGTATCATTGAAAATACCTTCTGATATATCGTAGTTTATCATTGAAAATACCTTATAATATAACGTAATATGCAGTGTATCATTGAAAATACCTTATAATATAACGTAATATACAGTGTATCATTGAAAATACCTTATAACATATCGTAATATGCAGTGTATCATTGAAAATACCTTATAATATAACGTAATATGCAGTGTATCATTGAAAATACCATGTAATATAACGTAATATGCAGTGTATCATTGAAAATACCTTATAACATATCGTAATTTGTAGTGTATCTTTGATAATACCTTATAATATAACGTAATATGCAGTGTATCATTGAAAATACCTGGTAATATAACGTAATATGCAGTGTATCATTGAAAATACCTTCTAATATAACGTAATATGCAGTGTATCATTGAAAATACCTTATAATATAACGTAATATGCAGTGTATCATTGAAAATACCTTATAATATAACGTAATATGCAGTGTATCATTGAAAATACCTTATAATATAACGTAATATGCAGTGTATCATTGAAAATACCTTACGATATAACGTAATATGCAGTGTATCATTGAAAATACCTTATATCATATCGTAATATGCAGTGTATCATTGAAAATACCTTATAATATAACGTAATATGTAGTGTATCATTGAAAATACCTTATAATATAGCGTAATATGCAGTGTATCATTGAAAATACCTTATAATATAGCGTAATAAGCAGTGTATCATTGAAAATACCTTATAATATAACGTAATATGCAGTGTATCATTGAAAATACCTTATAATATAACGTAATATGCAGTGTATCATTGAAAATACCTTATAATATAACGTAATATGCAGTGTATCATTGAAAATACCTTATAATATAACGTAATATGCAGTGTATCATAGAAAATACCATGTAATATAACGTAATATACAGTGTATCATTGAAAATACCTTATAATATAACGTAATATGCAGTGTATCATTGAAAATACCTTCTAATATATCGTAGTTTATCATTGAAAATACCTTATAATATAACGTAATATGCAGTGTATCATTGAAAATACCTTATAATATAACGTAATATGCAGTGTACCATTGAAAATACCTTATAACATATCGTAATTTGTAGTGTATCTTTGAAAATACCTTATAATATAGCGTAATATCCAGTGTATCATTGAAAATACCTTATAATATAACGTAATATGCAGTGTATCATTGAAAATACCTTACGATATAACGTAATATGCAGTGTATCATTGAAAATACCTTATATCATATCGTAATATGCAGTGTATCATTGAAAATACCTTATAATATAACGTAATATGCAGTGTATCATAGAAAATACCATGTAATATAACGTAATATACAGTGTATCATTGAAGATACCTTATAATATAACGTAATATGCAGTGTATCATTGAAAATACCTTCTAATATATCGTAGTTTATCATTGAAAATACCTTCTAATATATCGTAGTTTATCAATGAAAATACCTTATAATATAACGTAATATGCAGTGTATTATTGACAATACCTTCTAATATATCGTAGTTTATCATTGAAAATACCTTATAATATAACGTAATATGCAGTGTATCATTGAAAATACCTTCTAATATATCGTAGTTTACCATTGAAAATACCTTATAATATAACGTAATATGCAGTGTATCATTGAAAATACCTTCTAATATATCGTAGTTTATCATTGAAAATACCTTATAATATAACGTAATATGCAGTGTATCATTGAAAATACCTTCTAATATATCGTAGTTTATCATTCAAAATACCTTATAATATAACGTAATATGCAGTGTATCATTGAAAATACCTTCTAATATATCGTAGTTTATCATTGAAAATACCTTATAATATAACGTAATATGCAGTGTATCATTGAAAATACCTTATAATATAACGTAACATGCAGTGTATCATTGAAAATACCTTATAATATAACGTAATATGTAGTGTATCATTGAAAATACCTTATAATATAACGTAATATGCAGTGTATCATTGAAAATACCTTATAATATAACGTAATATGCAGTGTATCATTGAAAATACCTTACGATATAACGTAATATGCAGTGTATCATTGAAAATACCTTATATCATATCGTAATATGCAGTGTATCATTGAAAATACCTTATAATATAACGTAATATGCAGTGTATCATAGAAAATACCATGTAATATAACGTAATATACAGTGTATCATTGAAAATACCTTATAACATATCGTAATTTGTAGTGTATCTTTGATAATACCTTATAATATAACGTAATATGCATTGTATCATTGAAAATACCTGGTAATATAACGTAATATGCAGTGTATCATTGAAAATACCTTACAATATAACGTAATATGCAGTGTATCATTGAAAATACCTTATAATATAACGTAATATGCAGTGTATCATTGAAAATACCTTATAATATAACGTAATATGCAGTGTATCATTGAAAATACCTTCTAATATGTCGCAGTTTATCATTGAAAATACCTTATAATATAACGTAATATGCAGTGTATCATTGAAAATACCTTATAATATAACGTAATATACAGTGTATCATTGAAAATACCTTATAACATATCGTAATATGCAGTGTATCATTGAAAATACCTTATAATATAACGTAATATGCAGTGTATCATTGAAAATACCTTATAACATATCGTAATATGCAGTGTATCATTGAAAATACCTTATAATATAACGTAATATGCAGTGTATCATTGAAAATACCATGTAATATAACGTAATATGCAGTGTACCATTGAAAATACCTTATAACATATCGTAATTTGTAGTGTATCTTTGATAATACCTTATAATATAACGTAATATGCATTGTATCATTGAAAATACCTGGTAATATAACGTAATATGCAGTGTATCATTGAAAATACCTTCTGATATATCGTAGTTTATCATTGAAAATACCTTATAATATAACGTAATATGCAGTGTATCATTGAAAATACCTTATAATATAACGTAATATACAGTGTATCATTGAAAATACCTTATAACATATCGTAATATGCAGTGTATCATTGAAAATACCTTATAATATAACGTAATATGCAGTGTATCATTGAAAATACCATGTAATATAACGTAATATGCAGTGTACCATTGAAAATACCTTATAACATATCGTAATTTGTAGTGTATCTTTGATAATACCTTATAATATAACGTAATATGCAGTGTATCATTGAAAATACCTGGTAATATAACGTAATATGCAGTGTATCATTGAAAATACCTTCTAATATAACGTAATATGCAGTGTATCATTGAAAATACCTTATAATATAACGTAATATGCAGTGTATCATTGAAAATACCTTATAATATAACGTAATATGCAGTGTATCATTGAAAATACCTTATAATATAACGTAATATGCAGTGTATCATAGAAAATACCTTATAATATAACGTAATATGCAGTGTATCATTGAAAATACCTTATAATATAACGTAACATCCAGTGTATCATTGAAAATACCTTATAATATAACGTAATATGTAGTGTATCATTGAAAATACCTTATAATATAGCGTAATATGCAGTGTATCGTTGAAAATACCTTATAATATAGCGTAATATGCAGTGTATCATTGAAAATACCTTATAATATAACGTAATATGCAGTGTATCATTGAAAATACCTTACAATATAACGTAATATGCAGTGTATCATTGAAAATACCTTATAATATAACGTAATATGCAGTGTATCATTGAAAATACCTTACGATATAACGTAATATGCAGTGTATCATTGAAAATACCTTATATCATATCGTAATATGCAGTGTATCATTGAAAATACCTTATAATATAACGTAATATGCAGTGTATCATAGAAAATACCATGTAATATAACGTAATATACAGTGTATCATTGAAAATACCTTATAATATAACGTAATATGCAGTGTATCATTGAAAATACCTTCTAATATATCGTAGTTTATCATTGAAAATACCTTATAATATAACGTAATATGCAGTGTATCATTGAAAATACCTTATAATATAACGTAATATGCAGTGTATCATAGAAAATACCTTATAATATAACGTAATATGCAGTGTATCATTGAAAATACCTTATAATATAACGTAACATCCAGTGTATCATTGAAAATACCTTATAATATAACGTAATATGTAGTGTATCATTGAAAATACCTTATAATATAGCGTAATATGCAGTGTATCGTTGAAAATACCTTATAATATAGCGTAATATGCAGTGTATCATTGAAAATACCTTATAATATAACGTAATATGCAGTGTATCATTGAAAATACCTTACAATATAACGTAATATGCAGTGTATCATTGAAAATACCTTATAATATAACGTAATATGCAGTGTATCATTGAAAATACCTTACGATATAACGTAATATGCAGTGTATCATTGAAAATACCTTATATCATATCGTAATATGCAGTGTATCATTGAAAATACCTTATAATATAACGTAATATGCAGTGTATCATAGAAAATACCATGTAATATAACGTAATATACAGTGTATCATTGAAAATACCTTATAATATAACGTAATATGCAGTGTATCATTGAAAATACCTTCTAATATATCGTAGTTTATCATTGAAAATACCTTATAATATAACGTAATATGCAGTGTATCATTGAAAATACCTTATAATATAACGTAATATGCAGTGTATCATTGAAAATACCTTATAATATAACGTAATATGCAGTGTATCATTGAAAATACCTTCTGATATATCGTAGTTTATCATTGAAAATACCTTATAATATAACGTAATATGCAGTGTATCATTGAAAATACCTTATAATATAACGTAATATACAGTGTATCATTGAAAATACCTTATAACATATCGTAATATGCAGTGTATCATTGAAAATACCTTATAATATAACGTAATATGCAGTGTATCATTGAAAATACCATGTAATATAACGTAATATGCAGTGTACCATTGAAAATACCTTATAACATATCGTAATTTGTAGTGTATCTTTGATAATACCTTATAATATAACGTAATATGCAGTGTATCATTGAAAATACCTGGTAATATAACGTAATATGCAGTGTATCATTGAAAATACCTTATAATATAACGTAATATGCAGTGTATCATTGAAAATACCTTATAATATAACGTAATATGCAGTGTATCATTGAAAATACCTTATAATATAACGTAATATGCAGTGTATCATTGAAAATACCTTATAATATAACGTAATATGCAGTGTATCATTGAAAATACCTTACGATATAACGTAATATGCAGTGTATCATTGAAAATACCTTATATCATATCGTAATATGCAGTGTATCATTGAAAATACCTTATAATATAACGTAATATGTAGTGTATCATTGAAAATACCTTATAATATAGCGTAATATGCAGTGTATCATTGAAAATACGTTATAATATAGCGTAATAAGCAGTGTATCATTGAAAATACCTTATAATATAACGTAATATGCAGTGTATCATTGAAAATACCTTATAATATAACGTAATATGCAGTGTATCATTGAAAATACCTTATAATATAACGTAATATGCAGTGTATCATTGAAAATACCTTATAATATAACGTAATATGCAGTGTATCATAGAAAATACCATGTAATATAACGTAATATACAGTGTATCATTGAAAATACCTTATAATATAACGTAATATGCAGTGTATCATTGAAAATACCTTCTAATATATCGTAGTTTATCATTGAAAATACCTTATAATATAACGTAATATGCAGTGTATCATTGAAAATACCTTATAATATAACGTAATATGCAGTGTACCATTGAAAATACCTTATAACATATCGTAATTTGTAGTGTATCTTTGAAAATACCTTATAATATAGCGTAATATCCAGTGTATCATTGAAAATACCTTATAATATAACGTAATATGCAGTGTATCATTGAAAATACCTTACGATATAACGTAATATGCAGTGTATCATTGAAAATACCTTATATCATATCGTAATATGCAGTGTATCATTGAAAATACCTTATAATATAACGTAATATGCAGTGTATCATTGAAAATACCATATAATATAACGTAATATCCAGTGTATCATTGAAGATACCTTATAATATAACGTAATATGCAGTGTATCATTGAAAATACCTCCTAATATATCGTAGTTTATCATTGAAAATACCTTCTAATATATCGTAGTTTATCAATGAAAATACCTTATAATATAACGTAATATGCAGTGTATTATTGACAATACCTTCTAATATATCGTAGTTTATCATTGAAAATACCTTATAATATAACGTAATATGCAGTGTATCATTGAAAATACCTTCTAATATATCGTAGTTTACCATTGAAAATACCTTATAATATAACGTAATATGCAGTGTATCATTGAAAATACCTTCTAATATATCGTAGTTTATCATTGAAAATACCTTATAATATAACGTAATATGCAGTGTATCATTGAAAATACCTTCTAATATATCGTAGTTTATCATTCAAAATACCTTATAATATAACGTAATATGCAGTGTATCATTGAAAATACCTTCTAATATATCGTAGTTTATCATTGAAAATACCTTATAATATAACGTAATATGCAGTGTATCATTGAAAATACCTTATAATATAACGTAACATGCAGTGTATCATTGAAAATACCTTATAATATAACGTAATATGTAGTGTATCATTGAAAATACCTTATAATATAACGTAATATGCAGTGTATCATTGAAAATACCTTATAATATAACGTAATATGCAGTGTATCATTGAAAATACCTTACGATATAACGTAATATGCAGTGTATCATTGAAAATACCTTATATCATATCGTAATATGCAGTGTATCATTGAAAATACCTTATAATATAACGTAATATGCAGTGTATCATAGAAAATACCATGTAATATAACGTAATATACAGTGTATCATTGAAAATACCTTATAACATATCGTAATTTGTAGTGTATCTTTGATAATACCTTATAATATAACGTAATATGCATTGTATCATTGAAAATACCTGGTAATATAACGTAATATGCAGTGTATCATTGAAAATACCTTACAATATAACGTAATATGCAGTGTATCATTGAAAATACCTTATAATATAACGTAATATGCAGTGTATCATTGAAAATACCTTATAATATAACGTAATATGCAGTGTATCATTGAAAATACCTTCTAATATGTCGCAGTTTATCATTGAAAATACCTTATAATATAACGTAATATGCAGTGTATCATTGAAAATACCTTATAATATAACGTAATATACAGTGTATCATTGAAAATACCTTATAACATATCGTAATATGCAGTGTATCATTGAAAATACCTTATAATATAACGTAATATGCAGTGTATCATTGAAAATACCTTATAACATATCGTAATATGCAGTGTATCATTGAAAATACCTTATAATATAACGTAATATGCAGTGTATCATTGAAAATACCATGTAATATAACGTAATATGCAGTGTACCATTGAAAATACCTTATAACATATCGTAATTTGTAGTGTATCTTTGATAATACCTTATAATATAACGTAATATGCATTGTATCATTGAAAATACCTGGTAATATAACGTAATATGCAGTGTATCATTGAAAATACCTTCTAATATATCGTAGTTTATCATTGAAAATACCTTATAATATAACGTAATATGCAGTGTATCATTGAAAATACCTTATAATATAACGTAATATACAGTGTATCATTGAAAATACCTTATAACATATCGTAATATGCAGTGTATCATTGAAAATACCTTATAATATAACGTAATATGCAGTGTATCATTGAAAATACCATGTAATATAACGTAATATGCAGTGTACCATTGAAAATACCTTATAACATATCGTAATTTGTAGTGTATCTTTGAAAATACCTTATAATATAACGTAATATGCAGTGTATCATTGAAAATACCTGGTAATATAACGTAATATGCAGTGTATCATTGAAAATACCTTCTAATATAACGTAATATGCAGTGTATCATTGAAAATACCTTATAATATAACGTAATATGCAGTGTATCATTGAAAATACCTTATAATATAACGTAATATGCAGTGTATCATTGAAAATACCTTATAATATAACGTAATATGCAGTGTATCATTGAAAATACCTTACGATATAACGTAATATGCAGTGTATCATTGAAAATACCTTATATCATATCGTAATATGCAGTGTATCATTGAAAATACCTTATAATATAACGTAATATGTAGTGTATCATTGAAAATACCTTATAATATATCGTAATATGCAGTGTATCATTGAAAATACGTTATAATATAGCGTAATAAGCAGTGTATCATTGAAAATACCTTATAATATAACGTAATATGCAGTGTATCATTGAAAATACCTTATAATATAACGTAATATGCAGTGTATCATTGAAAATACCTTATAATATAACGTAATATGCAGTGTATCATTGAAAATACCTTATAATATAACGTAATATGCAGTGTATCATAGAAAATACCATGTAATATAACGTAATATACAGTGTATCATTGAAAATACCTTATAATATAACGTAATATGCAGTGTATCATTGAAAATACCTTCTAATATATCGTAGTTTATCATTGAAAATACCTTATAATATAACGTAATATGCAGTGTATCATTGAAAATACCTTATAATATAACGTAATATGCAGTGTATCATTGAAAATACCTTATAATATAACGTAATATGCAGTGTATCATTGAAAATACCTTATAATATAACGTAATATGCAGTGTATCATAGAAAATACCATGTAATATAACGTAATATACAGTGTATCATTGAAAATACCTTATAATATAACGTAATATGCAGTGTATCATTGAAAATACCTTCTAATATATCGTAGTTTATCATTGAAAATACCTTATAATATAACGTAATATGCAGTGTATCATTGAAAATACCTTATAATATAACGTAATATGCAGTGTACCATTGAAAATACCTTATAACATATCGTAATTTGTAGTGTATCTTTGAAAATACCTTATAATATAGCGTAATATCCAGTGTATCATTGAAAATACCTTATAATATAACGTAATATGCAGTGTATCATTGAAAATACCTTACGATATAACGTAATATGCAGTGTATCATTGAAAATACCTTATATCATATCGTAATATGCAGTGTATCATTGAAAATACCTTATAATATAACGTAATATGCAGTGTATCATAGAAAATACCATGTAATATAACGTAATATACAGTGTATCATTGAAAATACCTTATAATATAACGTAATATGCAGTGTATCATTGAAAATACCTTCTAATATATCGTAGTTTATCATTGAAAATACCTTCTAATATATCGTAGTTTATCAATGAAAATACCTTATAATATAACGTAATATGCAGTGTATTATTGAAAATACCTTCTAATATATCGTAGTTTATCATTGAAAATACCTTATAATATAACGTAATATGCAGTGTATCATTGAAAATACCTTCTAATATATCGTAGTTTACCATTGAAAATACCTTATAATATAACGTAATATGCAGTGTATCATTGAAAATACCTTCTAATATATCGTAGTTTATCATTGAAAATACCTTATAATATAACGTAATATGCAGTGTATCATTGAAAATACCTTCTAATATATCGTAGTTTATCATTCAAAATACCTTATAATATAACGTAATATGCAGTGTATCATTGAAAATACCTTCTAATATATCGTAGTTTATCATTGAAAATACCTTATAATATAACGTAATATGCAGTGTATCATTGAAAATACCTTATAATATAACGTAACATGCAGTGTATCATTGAAAATACCTTATAATATAACGTAATATGTAGTGTATCATTGAAAATACCTTATAATATAACGTAATATGCAGTGTATCATTGAAAATACCTTATAATATAACGTAATATGCAGTGTATCATTGAAAATACCTTACGATATAACGTAATATGCAGTGTATCATTGAAAATACCTTATATCATATCGTAATATGCAGTGTATCATTGAAAATACCTTATAATATAACGTAATATGCAGTGTATCATAGAAAATACCATGTAATATAACGTAATATACAGTGTATCATTGAAAATACCTTATAATATAACGTAATATGCAGTGTATCATTGAAAATACCTTCTAATATATCGTAGTTAATCATTGAAAATACCTTTTAATATAACGTAATATGCAGTGTATCATTGAAAATACCTTCTAATATATCGTAGTTTATCATTGAAAATACCTTATAATATAACGTAATATGCAGTGTATCATTGAAAATACCTTCTAATATATCGTAGTTTATCATTGAAAATACCTTATAATATAACGTAATATGCAGTGTATCATTGAAAATACCTCCTAATATATCGTAGTTTATCATTGAAAATGCCTTATAATATAACGTAATATGCAGTGTATCATTGAAAATACCTTCTAATATATCGTAGTTTATCATTGAAAATACCATGTAATATAACGTAATATGCAGTGTATCATTGAAAATACATTATATCATATCGTAATTTGTAGTGTACCTTTGAAAATACCTTATAATATAACGTAATATGCAGTGTATCATTGAAAATACCTTATAATATAACGTAATATGCAGTGTATCATAGAAAATACCATGTAATATAACGTAATATACAGTGTATCATTGAAAATACATTATAATATAACGTAATATGCAGTGTATTATTGAAAATACCTTATAATATAACGTAATATGCAGTGTATCATTGAAAATACCTTATAATATAACGTAATATGCAGTGTATCAATGAAAATACCATGTAATATAACGTAATATGCAGTGTATCATTGAAAATACCTTATTACATATCGTAATATGCAGTGTATCATTGAAAATACCATATAATATAACGTAATATGCAGTGTACCATTGAAAATACCTTATAACATATCGTAATTTGTAGTGTATCTTTGAAAATACCTTACGATATAACGTAATATGCAGTGTATCATTGAAAATACCTTATAATATAACGTAATATGCAGTGTATCATTGAAAATACCTTATAATATAACGTAATATGCAGTGTATCATAGAAAATACCATGTAATATAACGTAATATAAAGTGTATCATTGAAAATACCTTATAATATAACGTAATATGCAGTGTATCATTGAAAATACCTTCTAATATATCGTAGTTTATCATTGAAAATACCTTATAATATAACGTAATATGCAGTGTATCATTGAAAATACCTTCTAATATATCGTAGTTTATCATTGAAAATACCTTATAATATAACGTAATATGCAGTGTATCATTGAAAATACCTTCTAATATATCGTAGTTTATCATTGAAAATACCTTATAATATAACGTAATATGCAGTGTATCATTGAAAATACCTTCTAATATATCGTAGTTTATCATTGAAAATACCTTATAATATAACGTACTATGCAGTGTATCATTGAAAATACCTTATAATATAACGTAATATACAGTGTATCATTGAAAATACCTTATAACATATCGTAATATGCAGTGTATCATTGAAAATACCTTATAATATAACGTAATATGCAGTGTATCATAGAAAATACCATGTAATATAACGTAATATGCAGTGTATCATTGAAAATACCTTATAACATATCCTAATATGCAGTGTATCATAGAAAATACCTTATAATATAACGTAATATGCAGTGTATCATTGAAAATACCTTATTACATATCGTAATATGCAGTGTATCATTGAAAATACCTTATAACATATCGTAATATGCAGTGTATCATTGAAAATACCTTATAATATAACGTAATATGCAGTGTATCATAGAAAATACCATGTAATATAACGTAATATGCAGTGTATCATTGAAAATACCTTATAACATACCCTAATATGCAGTGTATCATAGAAAATACCTTATAATATAACGTAATATGCAGTGTATCATTGAAAATACCTCCTAATATATCGTAGTTTATCATTGAAAATGCCTTATAATATAACGTAATATGCAGTGTATCATTGAAAATACCTTCTAATATATCGTAGTTTATCATTGAAAATACCATGTAATATAACGTAATATGCAGTGTATCATTGAAAATACATTATATCATATCGTAATTTGTAGTGTACCTTTGAAAATACCTTATAATATAACGTAATATGCAGTGTATCATTGAAAATACCTTATAATATAACGTAATATGCAGTGTATCATAGAAAATACCATGTAATATAACGTAATATACAGTGTATCATTGAAAATACATTATAATATAACGTAATATGCAGTGTATTATTGAAAATACCTTATAATATAACGTAATATGCAGTGTATCATTGAAAATACCTTATAATATAACGTAATATGCAGTGTATCAATGAAAATACCATGTAATATAACGTAATATGCAGTGTATCATTGAAAATACCTTATTACATATCGTAATATGCAGTGTATCATTGAAAATACCATATAATATAACGTAATATGCAGTGTATCATTGAAAATACCTTATAACATATCGTAATTTGTAGTGTATCTTTGAAAATACCTTACGATATAACGTAATATGCAGTGTATCATTGAAAATACCTTATAATATAACGTAATATGCAGTGTATCATTGAAAATACCTTATAATATAACGTAATATGCAGTGTATCATAGAAAATACCATGTAATATAACGTAATATAAAGTGTATCATTGAAAATACCTTATAATATAACGTAATATGCAGTGTATCATTGAAAATACCTTCTAATATATCGTAGTTTATCATTGAAAATACCTTATAATATAACGTAATATGCAGTGTATCATTGAAAATACCTTCTAATATATCGTAGTTTATCATTGAAAATACCTTATAATATAACGTAATATGCAGTGTATCATTGAAAATACCTTCTAATATATCGTAGTTTATCATTGAAAATACCTTATAATATAACGTAATATGCAGTGTATCATTGAAAATACCTTCTAATATATCGTAGTTTATCATTGAAAATACCTTATAATATAACGTACTATGCAGTGTATCATTGAAAATACCTTATAATATAACGTAATATACAGTGTATCATTGAAAATACCTTATAACATATCGTAATATGCAGTGTATCATTGAAAATACCTTATAATATAACGTAATATGCAGTGTATCATAGAAAATACCATGTAATATAACGTAATATGCAGTGTATCATTGAAAATACCTTATAACATATCCTAATATGCAGTGTATCATAGAAAATACCTTATAATATAACGTAATATGCAGTGTATCATTGAAAATACCTTATTACATATCGTAATATGCAGTGTATCATTGAAAATACCTTATAACATATCGTAATATGCAGTGTATCATTGAAAATACCTTATAATATAACGTAATATGCAGTGTATCATAGAAAATACCATGTAATATAACGTAATATGCAGTGTATCATTGAAAATACCTTATAACATATCCTAATATGCAGTGTATCATAGAAAATACCTTATAATATAACGTAATATGCAGTGTATCATTGAAAATACCTTATAATATAACGTAACATGCAGTGTATCATTGAAAATACCTTATAATATAACGTAATATGTAGTGTATCATTGAAAATACCTTACGATATAACGTAATATGCAGTGTATCATTGAAAATACCTTATATCATATCGTAATATGCAGTGTATCATTGAAAATACCTTATAATATAACGTAATATGCAGTGTATCATAGAAAATACCATGTAATATAACGTAATATACAGTGTATCATTGAAAATACCTTATAATATAACGTAATATGCAGTGTATCATTGAAAATACCTTCTAATATATCGTAGTTTATCATTGAAAATACCTTATAATATAACGTAATATGCAGTGTATCATTGAAAATACCTTCTAATATATCGTAGTTTATCATTGAAAATACCTTATAATATAACGTAATATGCAGTGTATCATTGAAAATACTTTATAATATAACGTAATATACAGTGTATCATTGAAAATACCTTATAACATATCGTAATATGCAGTGTATCATTGAAAATACCTTCTAATATATCGTAGTTTATCATTGAAAATACCATGTAATATAACGTAATATGCAGTGTATCATTGAAAATACATTATATCATATCGTAATTTGTAGTGTATCTTTGAAAATACCTTATAATTTAACGTAATATGCAGTGTATCATTGAAAATACCTTATAATATAACGTAATATGCAGTGTATCATAGAAAATACCATGTAATATAACGTAATATACAGTGTATCATTGAAAATACATTATAATATAACGTAATATGCAGTGTATTATTGAAAATACCTTATAATATAACGTAATATGCAGTGTATCATTGAAAATACCTTATAATATAACGTAATATGCAGTGTATCAATGAAAATACCATGTAATATAACGTAATATGCAGTGTATCATTGAAAATACCTTATTACATATCGTAATATGCAGTGTATCATTGAAAATACCATATAATATAACGTAATATGCAGTGTACCATTGAAAATACCTTATAACATATCGTAATTTGTAGTGTATCATTGAAAATACCTTATATCATATCGTAATATGCCGTGTATCATTGAAAATACCTTATAATATAACGTAATATGCAGTGTATCATAGAAAATACCATGTAATATAACGTAATATAAAGTGTATCATTGAAAATACCTTATAATATAACGTAATATGCAGTGTATCATTGAAAATACCTTCTAATATATCGTAGTTTATCATTGAAAATACCTTATAATATAACGTAATATGCAGTGTATCATTGAAAATACCTTCTAATATATCGTAGTTTATCATTGAAAATACCTTATAATATAACGTAATATGCAGTGTATCATTGAAAATACCTTCTAATATATCGTAGTTTATCATTGAAAATACCTTATAATATAACGTAATATGCAGTGTATCATTGAAAATACCTTCTAATATATCGTAGTTTATCATTGAAAATACCTTATAATATAACGTAATATGCAGTGTATCATTGAAAATACCTTCTAATATATCGTAGTTTATCATTGAAAATACCTTATAATATAACGTAATATGCAGTGTATCATTGAAAATACCTTATAATATAACGTAATATACAGTGTATCATTGAAAATACCTTATAACATATCGTAATATGCAGTGTATCATTGAAAATACCTTATAATATAACGTAATATGCAGTGTATCATAGAAAATACCATGTAATATAACGTAATATGCAGTGTATCATTGAAAATACCTTATAACATATCCTAATATGCAGTGTATCATAGAAAATACCTTATAATATAACGTAATATGCAGTGTATCATTGAAAATACCTTATAATATAACGTAACATGCAGTGTATCATTGAAAATACCTTATAATATAACGTAATATGTAGTGTATCATTTAAAATACCTTACGATATAACGTAATATGCAGTGTATCATTGAAAATACCTTATATCATATCGTAATATGCAGTGTATCATTGAAAATACCTTATAATATAACGTAATATGCAGTGTATCATAGAAAATACCATGTAATATAACGTAATATACAGTGTATCATTGAAAATACCTTATAATATAACGTAATATGCAGTGTATCATTGAAAATACCTTCTAATATATCGTAGTTTATCATTGAAAATACCTTATAATATAACGTAATATGCAGTGTATCATTGAAAATACCTTCTAATATATCGTAGTTTATCATTGAAAATACCTTATAATATAACGTAATATGCAGTGTATCATTGAAAATACCTTATAATATAACGTAATATACAGTGTATCATTGAAAATACCTTATAACATATCGTAATATGCAGTGTATCATTGAAAATACCTTATAATATAACGTAATATGCAGTGTATCATTGAAAATACCATGTAATATAACGTAATATGCAGTGTACCATTGAAAATACCTTACAACATATCGTAATTTGTAGTGTATCTTTGATAATACCTTATAATATAACGTAATATGCATTGTATCATTGAAAATACCTGGTAATATAACGTAATATGCAGTGTATCATTGAAAATACCTTATAATATAACGTAATATACAGTGTATCATTGAAAATACCTTATAATATAACGTAATATGCAGTGTATCATAGAAAATACCATGTAATATAACGTAATATACAGTGTATCATTGAAAATACCTTATAATATAACGTAATATGCAGTGTATCATTGAAAATACCTTCTAATATATCGTAGTTTATCATTGAAAATACCTTATAATATAACGTAATATGCAGTGTATCATTGAAAATACCTTACGATATAAGGTAATATGCAGTGTATCATTGAAAATACCTTATATCATATCGTAATATGCAGTGTATCATTGAAAATACCTTATAATATAACGTAATATGCAGTGTATCATTGAAAATACCTTATTACATATCGTAATATGCAGTGTATCATTGAAAATACCATATAATATAACGTAATATGCAGTGTACCATTGAAAATACCTTATAACATATCGTAATTTGTAGTGTATCTTTGAAAATACCTTATAATATAGAGTAATATCCAGTGTATCATTGAAAATACCTTATAATATAACGTAATATGCAGTGTATCATTGAAAATACCTTACGATATAACGTAATATGCAGTGTATCATTGAAAATACCTTATATCATATCGTAATATGCAGTGTATCATTGAAAATACCTTATAATATAACGTAATATGCAGTGTATCATAGAAAATACCATGTAATATAACGTAATATAAAGTGTATCATTGAAAATACCTTATAATATAACGTAATATGCAGTGTATCATAGAAAATACCATGTAATATAACGTAATATGCAGTGTATCATTGGAAATACCTTATAACATATCCTAATATGCAGTGTATCATAGAAAATACCTTATAATATAACGTAATATGCAGTGTATCATTGAAAATACCTTATAATATAACGTAACATGCAGTGTATCATTGAAAATACCTTATAATATAACGTAATATGTAGTGTATCATTGAAAATACCTTACGATATAACGTAATATGCAGTGTATCATTGAAAATACCTTATATCATATCGTAATATGCAGTGTATCATTGAAAATACCTTATAATATAACGTAATATGCAGTGTATCATAGAAAATACCATGTAATATAACGTAATATACAGTGTATCATTGAAAATACCTTATAATATAACGTAATATGCAGTGTATCATTGAAAATACCTTCTAATATATCGTAGTTTATCATTGAAAATACCTTATAATATAACGTAATATGCAGTGTATCATTGAAAATACCTTCTAATATATCGTAGTTTATCATTGAAAATACCTTATAATATAACGTAATATGCAGTGTATCATTGAAAATACTTTATAATATAACGTAATATACAGTGTATCATTGAAAATACCTTATAACATATCGTAATATGCAGTGTATCATTGAAAATACCTTCTAATATATCGTAGTTTATCATTGAAAATACCATGTAATATAACGTAATATGCAGTGTATCATTGAAAATACATTATATCATATCGTAATTTGTAGTGTATCTTTGAAAATACCTTATAATATAACGTAATATGCAGTGTATCATTGAAAATACCTTATAATATAACGTAATATGCAGTGTATCATAGAAAATACCATGTAATATAACGTAATATACAGTGTATCATTGAAAATACATTATAATATAACGTAATATGCAGTGTATTATTGAAAATACCTTATAATATAAAGTAATATGCAGTGTATCATTGAAAATACCTTATAATATAACGTAATATGCAGTGTATCAATGAAAATACCATGTAATATAACGTAATATGCAGTGTATCATTGAAAATACCTTATTACATATCGTAATATGCAGTGTATCATTGAAAATACCATATAATATAACGTAATATGCAGTGTACCATTGAAAATACCTTATAACATATCGTAATTTGTAGTGTATCTTTGAAAATACCTTATAATATAGAGTAATATCCAGTGTATCATTGAAAATACCTTATAATATAACGTAATATGCAGTGTATCATTGAAAATACCTTACGATATAACGTAATATGCAGTGTATCATTGAAAATACCTTATATCATATCGTAATATGCCGTGTATCATTGAAAATACCTTATAATATAACGTAATATGCAGTGTATCATAGAAAATACCATGTAATATAACGTAATATAAAGTGTATCATTGAAAATACCTTATAATATAACGTAATATGCAGTGTATCATTGAAAATACCTTCTAATATATCGTAGTTTATCATTGAAAATACCTTATAATATAACGTAATATGCAGTGTATCATTGAAAATACCTTCTAATATATCGTAGTTTATCATTGAAAATACCTTATAATATAACGTAATATGCAGTGTATCATTGAAAATACCTTCTAATATATCGTAGTTTATCATTGAAAATACCTTATAATATAACGTAATATGCAGTGTATCATTGAAAATACCTTCTAATATATCGTAGTTTATCATTGAAAATACCTTATAATATAACGTAATATGCAGTGTATCATAGAAAATACCTTCTAATATATCGTAGTTTATCATTGAAAATACCTTATAATATAACGTAATATGCAGTGTATCATTGAAAATACCTTATAATATAACGTAATATACAGTGTATCATTGAAAATACCTTATAACATATCGTAATATGCAGTGTATCATTGAAAATACCTTATAATATAACGTAATATGCAGTGTATCATAGAAAATACCATGTAATATAACGTAATATGCAGTGTATCATTGAAAATACCTTATAACATATCCTAATATGCAGTGTATCATAGAAAATACCTTATAATATAACGTAATATGCAGTGTATCATTGAAAATACCTTATAATATAACGTAACATGCAGTGTATCATTGAAAATACCTTATAATATAACGTAATATGTAGTGTATCATTTAAAATACCTTACGATATAACGTAATATGCAGTGTATCATTGAAAATACCTTATATCATATCGTAATATGCAGTGTATCATTGAAAATACCTTATAATATAACGTAATATGCAGTGTATCATAGAAAATACCATGTAATATAACGTAATATACAGTGTATCATTGAAAATACCTTATAATATAACGTAATATGCAGTGTATCATTGAAAATACCTTCTAATATATCGTAGTTTATCATTGAAAATACCTTATAATATAACGTAATATGCAGTGTATCATTGAAAATACCTTATAATATAACGTAATATACAGTGTATCATTGAAAATACCTTATAACATATCGTAATATGCAGTGTATCATTGAAAATACCTTATAATATAACGTAATATGCAGTGTATCATTGAAAATACCATGTAATACAACGTAATATGCAGTGTACCATTGAAAATACCTTACAACATATCGTAATTTGTAGTGTATCTTTGAAAATACCTTATAATATAGAGTAATATCCAGTGTATCATTGAAAATACCTTATAATATAACGTAATATGCAGTGTATCATTGAAAATACCTTACGATATAACGTAATATGCAGTGTATCATTGAAAATACCTTATATCATATCGTAATATGCAGTGTATCATTGAAAATACCTTATAATATAACGTAATATGCAGTGTATCATAGAAAATACCATGTAATATAACGTAATATAAAGTGTATCATTGAAAATACCTTATAATATAACGTAATATGCAGTGTATCATTGAAAATACCTTCTAATATATCGTAGTTTATCATTGAAAATACCTTATAATATAACGTAATATGCAGTGTATCATTGAAAATACCTTCTAATATATCGTAGTTTATCATTGAAAATACCTTATAATATAACGTAATATGCAGTGTATCATTGAAAATACCTTCTAATATATCGTAGTTTATCATTGAAAATACCTTATAATATAACGTAATATGCAGTGTATCATTGAAAATACCTTCTAATATATCGTAGTTTATCATTGAAAATACCTTATAATATAACGTACTATGCAGTGTATCATTGAAAATACCATATAATATAACGTAATATGCAGTGTATCATTGAAAATACCTTCTAATATATCGTAGTTTATCATTGAAAATACCATGTAATATAACGTAATATGCAGTGTATCATTGAAAATACATTATATCATATCGTAATTTGTAGTGTATCTTTGAAAATACCTTATAATATAACGTAATATGCAGTGTATCATTGAAAATACCTTATAATATAACGTAATATGCAGTGTATCATTGAAAATACCTTATAATATAACGTAATATGCAGTGTATCAATGAAAATACCATGTAATATAACGTAATATGCAGTGTATCATTGAAAATACCTTATTACATATCGTAATATGCAGTGTATCATTGAAAATACCATATAATATAACGTAATATGCAGTGTACCATTGAAAATACCTTATAACATATCGTAATTTGTAGTGTATCTTTGAAAATACCTTATAATATAACGTAACATGCAGTGTATCATTGAAAATACCTTATAATATAACGTAATATGTAGTGTATCATTAAAAATACCTTACGATATAACGTAATATGCAGTGTATCATTGAAAATACCTTATATCATATCGTAATATGCAGTGTATCATTGAAAATACCTTATAATATAACGTAATATGCAGTGTATCATAGAAAATACCATGTAATATAACGTAATATACAGTGTATCATTGAAAATACCTTATAATATAACGTAATATGCAGTGTATCATTGAAAATACCTTCTAATATATCGTAGTTTATCATTGAAAATACCTTATAATATAACGTAATATGCAGTGTATCATTGAAAATACCTTCTAATATATCGTAGTTTATCATTGAAAATACCTTATATCATATCGTAATATGCAGTGTATCATTGAAAATACCTTATAATATAACGTAATATGCAGTGTATCATAGAAAATACCATGTAATATAACGTAATATACAGTGTATCATTGAAAATACCTTATAATATAACGTAATATGCAGTGTATCATTGGAAATAACTTATAATATGACGTAACATGCAGTGTATCATTGAAAATACCTTATAATATAGCGTAATATGCAGTGTATCATTGAAAATACCTTATAATATAACGTAATATGCAGTGTATCATTGAAAATACCTTACTATATATCGTAATTTGTAGTGTATCTTTTAAAATACATTATAATATAACGTAATATGCAGTGTATCGTTGAAAATACCTTATAATATATCGTAGTTTATCATTGAAAATACCTTATAATGTATCGTAATATGCAGTGTATCATTGAAAATACCTTATAATATAACGTAATATGCAGTGTATCATTGAAAATACCTTATAATATAACGTAATATGCAGTGTATCATTGAAAATACCTTATAATATAACGTAACATGCAGTGTATCATTGAAAATACCTTATAATATAACGTAATATGCAGTGTATCATTGAAAATACCTTATAATAAAGCGTAATATGCAGTATATCATTGAAAATACCTTATAATATAACGTAATATGCAGTGTATCATTGAAAATACCTTATAATATAACGTAATATGCAGTGTATCATAGAAAATACCATGTAATATAACGTAATATGCAGTGTATCATTGAAAATACCTTATAACATATCCTAATATGCAGTGTATCATAGAAAATACCTTATAATATAACGTAATATGCAGTGTATCATTGAAAATACCTTATTACATATCGTAATATGCAGTGTATCATTGAAAATACCTTATAACATATCGTAATATGCAGTGTATCATTGAAAATACCTTATAATATAACGTAATATGCAGTGTATCATAGAAAATACCATGTAATATAACGTAATATGCAGTGTATCATTGAAAATACCTTATAACATATCCTAATATGCAGTGTATCATAGAAAATACCTTATAATATAACGTAATATGTAGTGTATCATTGAAAATACCTTACGATATAACGTAATATGCAGTGAATCATTGAAAATACCTTATATCATATCGTAATATGCAGTGTATCATTGAAAATACCTTATAATATAACGTAATATGCAGTGTATCATAGAAAATACCATGTAATATAACGTAATATACAGTGTATCATTGAAAATACCTTATAATATAACGTAATATGCAGTGTATCATTGAAAATACCTTCTAATATATCGTAGTTTATCATTGAAAATACCTTATAATATAACGTAATATGCAGTGTATCATTGAAAATACCTTCTAATATATCGTAGTTTATCATTGAAAATACCTTATAATATAACGTAATATGCAGTGTATCATTGAAAATACCTTAGAATATAACGTAATATACAGTGTATCATTGAAAATACCTTATAACATATCGTAATATGCAGTGTATCATTGAAAATACCTTCTAATATAACGTAATATGCAGTGTATCATTGAAAATACCTTATAATATAACGTAATATGTAGTGTATCATTGAAAATACCTTACGATATAACGTAATATGCAGTGAATCATTGAAAATACCTTATAATATAACGTAATATGCAGTGTATCATTGAAAATACCATGTAATATAACGTAATATGCAGTGTACCATTGAAAATACCTTATAACATATCGTAATTGGTAGTGTATCTTTGATAATACCTTATAATATAACGTAATATGCATTGTATCATTGAAAATACCTGGTAATATAATGTAATATGCAGTGTATCATTGAAAATACCTTACAATATAACGTAATATGCAGTGTATCATTGAAAATACCTTATAATATAACGTAATATGCAGTGTATCATTGAAAATACCTTACGATATAACGTAATATGCAGTGTATCATTGAAAATACCTTATATCATATCGTAATATGCAGTGTATCATTGAAAATACCTTATAATATAACGTAATATGCAGTGTATCATAGAAAATACCATGTAATATAACGTAATATACAGTGTATCATTGAAAATACCTTATAATATAACGTAATATGCAGTGTATCATTGAAAATACCTTCTAATATATCGTAGTTTATCATTGAAAATACCTTATAATATAACGTAATATGCAGTGTATCATTGAAAATACCTTATAATATAACGTAATATGCAGTGTATCATTGAAAATACCTTATAATATAACGTAATATGCAGTGTATCATTGAAAATACCTTCTGATATATCGTAGTTTATCATTGAAAATACCTTATAATATAACGTAATATGCAGTGTATCATTGAAAATACCTTATAATATAACGTAATATACAGTGTATCATTGAAAATACCTTATAACATATCGTAATATGCAGTGTATCATTGAAAATACCTTATAATATAACGTAATATGCAGTGTATCATTGAAAATACCATGTAATATAACGTAATATGCAGTGTACCATTGAAAATACCTTATAACATATCGTAATTTGTAGTGTATCTTTGATAATACCTTATAATATAACGTAATATGCAGTGTATCATTGAAAATACCTGGTAATATAACGTAATATGCAGTGTATCATTGAAAATACCTTCTAATATAACGTAATATGCAGTGTATCATTGAAAATACCTTATAATATAACGTAATATGCAGTGTATCATTGAAAATACCTTATAATATAACGTAATATGCAGTGTATCATTGAAAATACCTTATAATATAACGTAATATGCAGTGTATCATTGAAAATACCTTATAATATAACGTAATATACAGTGTATCATTGAAAATACCTTACGATATAACGTAATATGCAGTGTATCATTGAAAATACCTTATATCATATCGTAATATGCAGTGTATCATTGAAAATACCTTATAATATAACGTAATATGCAGTGTATCATAGAAAATACCATGTAATATAACGTAATATACAGTGTATCATTGAAAATACCTTATAATATAACGTAATATGCAGTGTATCATTGGAAATAACTTATAATATGACGTAACATGCAGTGTATCATTGAAAATACCTTATAATATAGCGTAATATGCAGTGTATCATTGAAAATACCTTATAATATAACGTAATATGCAGTGTATCATTGAAAATACCTTACTATATATCGTAATTTGTAGTGTATCTTTTAAAATACATTATAATATAACGTAATATGCAGTGTATCGTTGAAAATACCTTATAATATATCGTAGTTTATCATTGAAAATACCTTATAATGTATCGTAATATGCAGTGTATCATTGAAAATACCTTATAATATAACGTAATATGCAGTGTATCATTGAAAATACCTTATAATATAACGTAATATGCAGTGTATCATTGAAAATACCTTATAATATAACGTAACATGCAGTGTATCATTGAAAATACCTTATAATATAACGTAATATGCAGTGTATCATTGAAAATACCTTATAATAAAGCGTAATATGCAGTATATCATTGAAAATACCTTATAATATAACGTAATATGCAGTGTATCATTGAAAATACCTTATTACATATCGTAATATGCAGTGTATCATTGAAAATACCATATAATATAACGTAATATGCAGTGTACCATTGAAAATACCTTATAACATATCGTAATTTGTAGTGTATCTTTGAAAATACCTTATAATATAGAGTAATATCCAGTGTATCATTGAAAATACCTTATAATATAACGTAATATGCAGTGTATCATTGAAAATACCTTACGATATAACGTAATATGCAGTGTATCATTGAAAATACCTTATATCATATCGTAATATGCAGTGTATCATTGAAAATACCTTATTATATAACGTAATATGCAGTGTATCATAGAAAATACCATGTAATATAACGTAATATAAAGTGTATCATTGAAAATACCTTATAATATAACGTAATATGCAGTGTATCATTGAAAATACCTTCTAATATATCGTAGTTTATCATTGAAAATACCTTATAATATAACGTAATATGCAGTGTATCATTGAAAATACCTTATAATATAACGTAATATGCAGTGTATCATTGAAAATACCTTCTAATATATCGTAGTTTATCATTGAAAATACCTTATAATATAACGTAATATGCAGTGTATCATTGAAAATACCTTCTAATATATCGTAGTTTATCATTGAAAATACCTTATAATATAACGTAATATGCAGTGTATCATTGAAAATACCTTAGAATATAACGTAATATACAGTGTATCATTGAAAATACCTTATAACATATCGTAATATGCAGTGTATCATTGAAAATACCTTCTAATATAACGTAATATGCAGTGTATCATTGAAAATACCTTATAATATAACGTAATATGTAGTGTATCATTGAAAATACCTTACGATATAACGTAATATGCAGTGAATCATTGAAAATACCTTATATCATATCGTAATATGCAGTGTATCATTGAAAATACCTTATAATATAACGTAATATGCAGTGTATCATAGAAAATACCATGTAATATAACGTAATATACAGTGTATCATTGAAAATACCTTATAACATATCGTAATATGCAGTGTATCATTGAAAATACCTTATAATATAACGTAATATGCAGTGTATCATTGAAAATACCATGTAATATAACGTAATATGCAGTGTACCATTGAAAATACCTTATAACATATCGTAATTTGTAGTGTATCTTTGATAATACCTTATAATATAACGTAATATGCATTGTATCATTGAAAATACCTGGTAATATAACGTAATATGCAGTGTATCATTGAAAATACCTTACAATATAACGTAATATGCAGTGTATCATTGAAAATACCTTATAATATAACGTAATATGCAGTGTATCATTGAAAATACCTTACGATATAACGTAATATGCAGTGTATCATTGAAAATACCTTATATCATATCGTAATATGCAGTGTATCATTGAAAATACCTTATAATATAACGTAATATGCAGTGTATCATAGAAAATACCATGTAATATAACGTAATATACAGTGTATCATTGAAAATACCTTATAATATAACGTAATATGCAGTGTATCATTGAAAATACCTTCTAATATATCGTAGTTTATCATTGAAAATACCTTATAATATAACGTAATATGCAGTGTATCATTGAAAATACCTTATAATATAACGTAATATGCAGTGTATCATTGAAAATACCTTATAATATAACGTAATATGCAGTGTATCATTGAAAATACCTTATAATATAACGTAATATGCAGTGTATCATTGAAAATACCTTCTGATATATCGTAGTTTATCATTGAAAATACCTTATAATATAACGTAATATGCAGTGTATCATTAAAAATACCATGTAATATAACGTAATATGCAGTGTACCATTGAAAATACCTTATAACATATCGTAATTTGTAGTGTATCTTTGATAATACCTTATAATATAACGTAATATGCAGTGTATCATTGAAAATACCTGGTAATATAACGTAATATGCAGTGTATCATTGAAAATACCTTCTAATATAACGTAATATGCAGTGTATCATTGAAAATACCTTATAATATAACGTAATATGCAGTGTATCATTGAAAATACCTTATAATATAACGTAATATGCAGTGTATCATTGAAAATACCTTATAATATAACGTAATATGCAGTGTATCATTGAAAATACCTTATAATATAACGTAATATGCAGTGTATCATAGAAAATACCATGTAATATAACGTAATATACAGTGTATCATTGAAAATACCTTATAATATAACGTAATATGCAGTGTATCATTGAAAATACCTTCTAATATATCGTAGTTTATCATTGAAAATACCTTATAATATAACGTAATATGCAGTGTATCATTGAAAATACCTTATAATATAACGTAATATGCAGTGTACCATTGAAAATACCTTATAACATATCGTAATTTGTAGTGTATCTTTGAAAATACCTTATAATATAGCGTAATATCCAGTGTATCATTGAAAATACCTTATAATATAACGTAATATGCAGTGTATCATTGAAAATACCTTACGATATAACGTAATATGCAGTGTATCATTGAAAATACCTTATATCATATCGTAATATGCAGTGTATCATTGAAAATACCTTATAATATAACGTAATATGCAGTGTATCATAGAAAATACCATGTAATATAACGTAATATACAGTGTATCATTGAAAATACCTTATGATATAACGTAATATGCAGTGTATCATTGAAAATACCTTCTAATATATCGTAGTTTATCATTGAAAATACCTTCTAATATATCGTAGTTTATCAATGAAAATACCTTATAATATAACGTAATATGCAGTGTATTATTGAAAATACCTTCTAATATATCGTAGTTTATCATTGAAAATACCTTATAATATAACGTAATATGCAGTGTATCATTGAAAATACCTTCTAATATATCGTAGTTTACCATTGAAAATACCTTATAATATAACGTAATATGCAGTGTATCATTGAAAATACCTTCTAATATATCGTAGTTTATCATTGAAAATACCTTATAATATAACGTAATATGCAGTGTATCATTGAAAATACCTTCTAATATATCGTAGTTTATCATTCAAAATACCTTATAATATAACGTAATATGCAGTGTATCATTGAAAATACCTTCTAATATATCGTAGTTTATCATTGAAAATACCTTATAATATAACGTAATATGCAGTGTATCATTGAAAATACCTTATAATATAACGTAACATGCAGTGTATCATTGAAAATACCTTATAATATAACGTAATATGTAGTGTATCATTGAAAATACCTTATAATATAACGTAATATGCAGTGTATCATTGAAAATACCTTATAATATAACGTAATATGCAGTGTATCATTGAAAATACCTTACGATATAACGTAATATGCAGTGTATCATTGAAAATACCTTATATCATATCGTAATATGCAGTGTATCATTGAAAATACCTTATAATATAACGTAATATGCAGTGTATCATTGAAAATACCATGTAATATAACGTAATATACAGTGTATCATTGAAAATACCTTATAATATAACGTAATATGCAGTGTATCATTGAAAATACCTTATATCATATCGTAATATGCAGTGTATCATTGAAAATACCTTATAATATAACGTAATATGCAGTGTATCATAGAAAATACCATGTAATATAACGTAATATACAGTGTATCATTGAAAATACCTTATAACATATCGTAATATGCAGTGTATCATTGAAAATACCTTATAATATAACGTAATATGCAGTGTATCATTGAAAATACCATGTAATATAACGTAATATGCAGTGTACCATTGAAAATACCTTATAACATATCGTAATTGGTAGTGTATCTTTGATAATACCTTATAATATAACGTAATATGCATTGTATCATTGAAAGTACCTGGTAATATAACGTAATATGCAGTGTATCATTGAAAATACCTTACAATATAACGTAATATGCAGTGTATCATTGAAAATACCTTATAATATAACGTAATATGCAGTGTATCATTGAAAATACCTTACGATATAACGTAATATGCAGTGTATCATTGAAAATACCTTATATCATATCGTAATATGCAGTGTATCATTGAAAATACCTTATAATATAACGTAATATGCAGTGTATCATAGAAAATACCATGTAATATAACGTAATATACAGTGTATCATTGAAAATACCTTATAATATAACGTAATATGCAGTGTATCATTGAAAATACCTTCTAATATATCGTAGTTTATCATTGAAAATACCTTATAATATAACGTAATATGCAGTGTATCATTGAAAATACCTTATAATATAACGTAATATGCAGTGTATCATTGAAAATACCTTATAATATAACGTAATATGCAGTGTATCATTGAAAATACCTTCTGATATATCGTAGTTTATCATTGAAAATACCTTATAATATAACGTAATATGCAGTTTATCATTGAAAATACCTTATAATATAACGTAATATACAGTGTATCATTGAAAATACCTTATAACATATCGTAATATGCAGTGTATCATTGAAAATACCTTATAATATAACGTAATATACAGTGTATCATTGAAAATACCATGTAATATAACGTAATATGCAGTGTACCATTGAAAATACCTTATAACATATCGTAATTTGTAGTGTATCTTTGATAATACCTTATAATATAACGTAATATGCAGTGTATCATTGAAAATACCTGGTAATATAACGTAATATGCAGTGTATCATTGAAAATACCTTCTAATATAACGTAATATGCAGTGTATCATTGAAAATACCTTATAATATAACGTAATATGCAGTGTATCATTGAAAATACCTTATAATATAACGTAATATGCAGTGTATCATTGAAAATACCTTATAATATAACGTAATATGCAGTGTATCATTGAAAATACCTTACGATATAACGTAATATGCAGTGTATCATTGAAAATACCTTATATCATATCGTAATATGCAGTGTATCATTGAAAATACCTTATAATATAACGTAATATGTAGTGTATCATTGAAAATACCTTATAATATAGCGTAATATGCAGTGTATCATTGGAAATAACTTATAATATGACGTAACATGCAGTGTAGCATTGAAAATACCTTATAATATAACGTAATATGCAGTGTATCATTGAAAATACCTTATAATATAACGTAATATGCAGTGTATCATAGAAAATACCATGTAATATAACGTAATATACAGTGTATCATTGAAAATACCTTATAATATAACGTAATATGCAGTGTATCATTGAAAATACCTTCTAATATATCGTAGTTTATCATTGAAAATACCTTATAATATAACGTAATATGCAGTGTATCATTGAAAATACCTTATAATATAACGTAATATGCAGTGTACCATTGAAAATACCTTATAACATATCGTAATTTGTAGTGTATCTTTGAAAATACCTTATAATATAGCGTAATATCCAGTGTATCATTGAAAATACCTTATAATATAACGTAATATGCAGTGTATCATTGAAAATACCTTACGATATAACGTAATATGCAGTGTATCATTGAAAATACCTTATATCATATCGTAATATGCAGTGTATCATTGAAAATACCTTATAATATAACGTAATATGCAGTGTATCATAGAAAATACCATGTAATATAACGTAATATACAGTGTATCATTGAAAATACCTTATAATATAACGTAATATGCAGTGTATCATTGAAAATACCTTACGATATAACGTAATATGCAGTGTATCATTGAAAATACCTTATATCATATCGTAATATGCAGTGTATCATTGAAAATACCTTATAATATAACGTAATATGCAGTGTATCATAGAAAATACCATGTAATATAACGTAATATACAGTGTATCATTGAAAATACCTTATAATATAACGTAATATGCAGTGTATTATTGAAAATACCTTCTAATATATCGTAGTTTATCATTGAAAATACCTTATAATATAACGTAATATGCAGTGTATCATTGAAAATACCTTCTAATATATCGTAGTTTACGATTGAAAATACCTTATAATATAACGTAATATGCAGTGTATCATTGAAAATACCTTCTAATATATCGTAGTTTATCATTGAAAATACCTTATAATATAACGTAATATGCAGTGTATCATGGAAAATACCTTCTAATATATCGTAGTTTATCATTCAAAATACCTTATAATATAACGTAATATGCAGTGTATCATTGAAAATACCTTCTAATATATCGTAGTTTATCATTGAAAATACCTTATAATATAACGTAATATGCAGTGTATCATTGAAAATACCTTATAATATAACGTAACATGCAGTGTATCATTGAAAATACCTTATAATATAACGTAATATGTAGTGTATCATTGAAAATACCTTATAATATAACGTAATATGCAGTGTATCATTGAAAATACCTTATAATATAACGTAATATGCAGTGTATCATTGAAAATACCTTACGATATAACGTAATATGCAGTGTATCATTGAAAATACCTTATATCATATCGTAATATGCAGTGTATCATTGAAAATACCTTATAATATAACGTAATATGCAGTGTATCATAGAAAATACCATGTAATATAACGTAATATACAGTGTATCATTGAAAATACCATGTAATATAACGTAATATGCAGTGTACCATTGAAAATACCTTATAACATATCGTAATTTGTAGTGTATCTTTGATAATACCTTATAATATAACGTAATATGCAGTGTATCATTGAAAATACCTGGTAATATAACGTAATATGCAGTGTATCATTGAAAATACCTTCTAATATAACGTAATATGCAGTGTATCATTGAAAATACCTTATAATATAACGTAATATGCAGTGTATCATTGAAAATACCTTATAATATAACGTAATATGCAGTGTATCATTGAAAATACCTTATAATATAACGTAATATGCAGTGTATCATTGAAAATACCTTACGATATAACGTAATATGCAGTGTATCATTGAAAATACCTTATATCATATCGTAATATGCAGTGTATCATTGAAAATACCTTATAATATAACGTAATATGTAGTGTATCATTGAAAATACCTTATAATATAGCGTAATATGCAGTGTATCATTGGAAATAACTTATAATATGACGTAACATGCAGTGTAGCATTGAAAATACCTTATAATATAACGTAATATGCAGTGTATCATTGAAAATACCTTATAATATAACGTAATATGCAGTGTATCATTGAAAATACCTTACGATATAACGTAATATGCAGTGTATCATTGAAAATACCTTATATCATATCGTAATATGCAGTGTATCATTGAAAATACCTTATAATATAACGTAATATGTAGTGTATCATTGAAAATACCTTATAATATAGCGTAATATGCAGTGTATCATTGGAAATAACTTATAATATGACGTAACATGCAGTGTAGCATTGAAAATACCTTATAATATAACGTAATATGCAGTGTATCATTGAAAATACCTTATAATATAACGTAATATGCAGTGTATCATAGAAAATACCATGTAATATAACGTAATATACAGTGTATCATTGAAAATACCTTATAATATAACGTAATATGCAGTGTATCATTGAAAATACCTTCTAATATATCGTAGTTTATCATTGAAAATACCTTATAATATAACGTAATATGCAGTGTATCATTGAAAATACCTTATAATATAACGTAATATGCAGTGTACCATTGAAAATACCTTATAACATATCGTAATTTGTAGTGTATCTTTGAAAATACCTTATAATATAGCGTAATATCCAGTGTATCATTGAAAATACCTTATAATATAACGTAATATGCAGTGTATCATTGAAAATACCTTACGATATAACGTAATATGCAGTGTATCATTGAAAATACCTTATATCATATCGTAATATGCAGTGTATCATTGAAAATACCTTATAATATAACGTAATATGCAGTGTATCATAGAAAATACCATGTAATATAACGTAATATACAGTGTATCATTGAAAATACCTTATAATATAACGTAATATGCAGTGTATCATTGAAAATACCTTACGATATAACGTTAATATGCAGTGTATCATTGAAAATACCTTATATCATATCGTAATATGCAGTGTATCATTGAAAATACCTTATAATATAACGTAATATGCAGTGTATCATAGAAAAT
>CAKAJI010000124.1:15000-24331 GCA_916610255.1 Lasioglossum lativentre | reverse complement strand
TATCGTTCCTAGATGATTTTAAACGTTATATTCGTGGTAAACTGTGCATACGAAACCGTGTGTCGTGACGCCAGTTCTCTCGGACGCGTATTTACCGAGTTAACTTCCGGCGAGTCGCTTAGGTATCGCTGGAACGATAAAATTGCTAAGTACCGCGCCGTGTCGGTTAGACGGTTCGCGGTAAGAGTAAACTTTTTTCCTATCGTTCCTAGATGATTTTAAACGTTATATTCGTGGTAAACTGTGCATACGAAACCGTGTGTCGTGACGCCAGTTCTCTCGGACGCGTATTTACCGAGTTATAAGCGAGTTAACTTCCGGCGAGTCGCTTAGGTATCGCTGGAACGATAAAATTGCTAAGTACCGCGCCGTGTCGGTTAGACGGTTCGCGGTAAGAGTAAACTTTTTTCCTATCGTTCCTAGATGATTTTAAACGTTATATTCGTGGTAAACTGTGCATACGAAACCGTGTGTCGTGACGCCAGTTCTCTCGGACGCGTATTTACCGAGTTAACTTCCGGCGAGTCGCTTAGGTATCGCTGGAACGATAAAATTGCTAAGTACCGCGCCGTGTCGGTTAGACGGTTCGCGGTAAGAGTAAACTTTTTTCCTATCGTTCCTAGATGATTTTAAACGTTATATTCGTGGTAAACTGTGCATACGAAACCGTGTGTCGTGACGCCAGTTCTCTCGGACGCGTATTTACCGAGTTAACTTCCGGCGAGTCGCTTAGGTATCGCTGGAACGATAAAATTGCTAAGTACCGCGCCGTGTCGGTTAGACGGTTCGCGGTAAGAGTAAACTTTTTTCCTATCGTTCCTAGATGATTTTAAACGTTATATTCGTGGTAAACTGTGCATACGAAACCGTGTGTCGTGACGCCAGTTCTCTCGGACGCGTATTTACCGAGTTATAAGCGAGTTAACTTCCGGCGAGTCGCTTAGGTATCGCTGGAACGATAAAATTGCTAAGTACCGCGCCGTGTCGGTTAGACGGTTCGCGGTAAGAGTAAACTTTTTTCCTATCGTTCCTAGATGATTTTAAACGTTATATTCGTGGTAAACTGTGCATACGAAACCGTGTGTCGTGACGCCAGTTCTCTCGGACGCGTATTTACCGAGTTATAAGCGAGTTAACTTCCGGCGAGTCGCTTAGGTATCGCTGGAACGATAAAATTGCTAAGTACCGCGCCGTGTCGGTTAGACGGTTCGCGGTAAGAGTAAACTTTTTTCCTATCGTTCCTAGATGATTTTAAACGTTATATTCGTGGTAAACTGTGCATACGAAACCGTGTGTCGTGACGCCAGTTCTCTCGGACGCGTATTTACCGAGTTAACTTCCGGCGAGTCGCTTAGGTATCGCTGGAACGATAAAATTGCTAAGTACCGCGCCGTGTCGGTTAGACGGTTCGCGGTAAGAGTAAACTTTTTTCCTATCGTTCCTAGATGATTTTAAACGTTATATTCGTGGTAAACTGTGCATACGAAACCGTGTGTCGTGACGCCAGTTCTCTCGGACGCGTATTTACCGAGTTAACTTCCGGCGAGTCGCTTAGGTATCGCTGGAACGATAAAATTGCTAAGTACCGCGCCGTGTCGGTTAGACGGTTCGCGGTAAGAGTAAACTTTTTTCCTATCGTTCCTAGATGATTTTAAACGTTATATTCGTGGTAAACTGTGCATACGAAACCGTGTGTCGTGACGCCAGTTCTCTCGGACGCGTATTTACCGAGTTATAAGCGAGTTAACTTCCGGCGAGTCGCTTAGGTATCGCTGGAACGATAAAATTGCTAAGTACCGCGCCGTGTCGGTTAGACGGTTCGCGGTAAGAGTAAACTTTTTTCCTATCGTTCCTAGATGATTTTAAACGTTATATTCGTGGTAAACTGTGCATACGAAACCGTGTGTCGTGACGCCAGTTCTCTCGGACGCGTATTTACCGAGTTATAAGCGAGTTAACTTCCGGCGAGTCGCTTAGGTATCGCTGGAACGATAAAATTGCTAAGTACCGCGCCGTGTCGGTTAGACGGTTCGCGGTAAGAGTAAACTTTTTTCCTATCGTTCCTAGATGATTTTAAACGTTATATTCGTGGTAAACTGTGCATACGAAACCGTGTGTCGTGACGCCAGTTCTCTCGGACGCGTATTTACCGAGTTAACTTCCGGCGAGTCGCTTAGGTATCGCTGGAACGATAAAATTGCTAAGTACCGCGCCGTGTCGGTTAGACGGTTCGCGGTAAGAGTAAACTTTTTTCCTATCGTTCCTAGATGATTTTAAACGTTATATTCGTGGTAAACTGTGCATACGAAACCGTGTGTCGTGACGCCAGTTCTCTCGGACGCGTATTTACCGAGTTAACTTCCGGCGAGTCGCTTAGGTATCGCTGGAACGATAAAATTGCTAAGTACCGCGCCGTGTCGGTTAGACGGTTCGCGGTAAGAGTAAACTTTTTTCCTATCGTTCCTAGATGATTTTAAACGTTATATTCGTGGTAAACTGTGCATACGAAACCGTGTGTCGTGACGCCAGTTCTCTCGGACGCGTATTTACCGAGTTAACTTCCGGCGAGTCGCTTAGGTATCGCTGGAACGATAAAATTGCTAAGTACCGCGCCGTGTCGGTTAGACGGTTCGCGGTAAGAGTAAACTTTTTTCCTATCGTTCCTAGATGATTTTAAACGTTATATTCGTGGTAAACTGTGCATACGAAACCGTGTGTCGTGACGCCAGTTCTCTCGGACGCGTATTTACCGAGTTAACTTCCGGCGAGTCGCTTAGGTATCGCTGGAACGATAAAATTGCTAAGTACCGCGCCGTGTCGGTTAGACGGTTCGCGGTAAGAGTAAACTTTTTTCCTATCGTTCCTAGATGATTTTAAACGTTATATTCGTGGTAAACTGTGCATACGAAACCGTGTGTCGTGACGCCAGTTCTCTCGGACGCGTATTTACCGAGTTATAAGCGAGTTAACTTCCGGCGAGTCGCTTAGGTATCGCTGGAACGATAAAATTGCTAAGTACCGCGCCGTGTCGGTTAGACGGTTCGCGGTAAGAGTAAACTTTTTTCCTATCGTTCCTAGATGATTTTAAACGTTATATTCGTGGTAAACTGTGCATACGAAACCGTGTGTCGTGACGCCAGTTCTCTCGGACGCGTATTTACCGAGTTATAAGCGAGTTAACTTCCGGCGAGTCGCGTAGGTATCGCAGGAACGATAAAATTGCTAAGTAACGCGCCGTGTCGGTTAGACGGTTCGCGGTAAGAGTAAACTTTTTTCCTATCGTTCCTAGATGATTTTAAACGTTATATTCGTGGTAAACTGTGCATACGAAACCGTGTGTCGTGACGCCAGTTCTCTCGGACGCGTATTTACCGAGTTAACTTCCGGCGAGTCGCTTTCGTATCGCTGGAACGATAAAATTGCTAAGTACCGCGCCGTGTCGGTTAGACGGTTCGCGGTAAGAGTAAACTTTTTTCCTATCGTTCCTAGATGATTTTAAACGTTATATTCGTGGTAAACTGTGCATACGAAACCGTGTGTCGTGACGCCAGTTCTCTCGGACGCGTATTTACCGAGTTAACTTCCGGCGAGTCGCTTAGGTATCGCTGGAACGATAAAATTGCTAAGTACCGCGCCGTGTCGGTTAGACGGTTCGCGGTAAGAGTAAACTTTTTTCCTATCGTTCCTAGATGATTTTAAACGTTATATTCGTGGTAAACTGTGCATACGAAACCGTGTGTCGTGACGCCAGTTCTCTCGGACGCGTATTTACCGAGTTATAAGCGAGTTAACTTCCGGCGAGTCGCTTAGGTATCGCTGGAACGATAAAATTGCTAAGTACCGCGCCGTGTCGGTTAGACGGTTCGCGGTAAGAGTAAACTTTTTTCCTATCGTTCCTAGATGATTTTAAACGTTATATTCGTGGTAAACTGTGCATACGAAACCGTGTGTCGTGACGCCAGTTCTCTCGGACGCGTATTTACCGAGTTATAAGCGAGTTAACTTCCGGCGAGTCGCTTAGGTATCGCTGGAACGATAAAATTGCTAAGTACCGCGCCGTGTCGGTTAGACGGTTCGCGGTAAGAGTAAACTTTTTTCCTATCGTTCCTAGATGATTTTAAACGTTATATTCGTGGTAAACTGTGCATACGAAACCGTGTGTCGTGACGCCAGTTCTCTCGGACGCGTATTTACCGAGTTAACTTCCGGCCAGTCGCTTAGGTATCGCTGGAACGATAAAATTGCTAAGTACCGCGCCGTGTCGGTTAGACGGTTCGCGGTAAGAGTAAACTTTTTTCCTATCGTTCCTAGATGATTTTAAACGTTATATTCGTGGTAAACTGTGCATACGAAACCGTGTGTCGTGACGCCAGTTCTCTCGGACGCGTATTTACCGAGTTAACTTCCGGCGAGTCGCTTAGGTATCGCTGGAACGATAAAATTGCTAAGTACCGCGCCGTGTCGGTTAGACGGTTCGCGGTAAGAGTAAACTTTTTTCCTATCGTTCCTAGATGATTTTAAACGTTATATTCGTGGTAAACTGTGCATACGAAACCGTGTGTCGTGACGCCAGTTCTCTCGGACGCGTATTTACCGAGTTATAAGCGAGTTAACTTCCGGCGAGTCGCTTAGGTATCGCTGGAACGATAAAATTGCTAAGTACCGCGCCGTGTCGGTTAGACGGTTCGCGGTAAGAGTAAACTTTTTTCCTATCGTTCCTAGATGATTTTAAACGTTATATTCGTGGTAAACTGTGCATACGAAACCGTGTGTCGTGACGCCAGTTCTCTCGGACGCGTATTTACCGAGTTAACTTCCGGCGAGTCGCTTAGGTATCGCTGGAACGATAAAATTGCTAAGTACCGCGCCGTGTCGGTTAGACGGTTCGCGGTAAGAGTAAACTTTTTTCCTATCGTTCCTAGATGATTTTAAACGTTATATTCGTGGTAAACTGTGCATACGAAACCGTGTGTCGTGACGCCAGTTCTCTCGGACGCGTATTTACCGAGTTAACTTCCGGCGAGTCGCTTAGGTATCGCTGGAACGATAAAATTGCTAAGTACCGCGCCGTGTCGGTTAGACGGTTCGCGGTAAGAGTAAACTTTTTTCCTATCGTTCCTAGATGATTTTAAACGTTATATTCGTGGTAAACTGTGCATACGAAACCGTGTGTCGTGACGCCAGTTCTCTCGGACGCGTATTTACCGAGTTAACTTCCGGCGAGTCGCTTAGGTATCGCTGGAACGATAAAATTGCTAAGTACCGCGCCGTGTCGGTTAGACGGTTCGCGGTAAGAGTAAACTTTTTTCCTATCGTTCCTAGATGATTTTAAACGATATATTCGTGGTAAACTGTGCATACGAAACCGTGTGTCGTGACGCCAGTTCTCTCGGACGCGTATTTACCGAGTTAACTTCCGGCGAGTCGCTTAGGTATCGCTGGAACGATAAAATTGCTAAGTACCGCGCCGTGTCGGTTAGACGGTTCGCGGTAAGAGTAAACTTTTTTCCTATCGTTCCTAGATGATTTTAAACGTTATATTCGTGGTAAACTGTGCATACGAAACCGTGTGTCGTGACGCCAGTTCTCTCGGACGCGTATTTACCGAGTTATAAGCGAGTTAACTTCCGGCGAGTCGCTTAGGTATCGCTGGAACGATAAAATTGCTAAGTACCGCGCCGTGTCGGTTAGACGGTTCGCGGTAAGAGTAAACTTTTTTCCTATCGTTCCTAGATGATTTTAAACGTTATATTCGTGGTAAACTGTGCATACGAAACCGTGTGTCGTGACGCCAGTTCTCTCGGACGCGTATTTACCGAGTTATAAGCGAGTTAACTTCCGGCGAGTCGCTTAGGTATCGCTGGAACGATAAAATTGCTAAGTACCGCGCCGTGTCGGTTAGACGGTTCGCGGTAAGAGTAAACTTTTTTCCTATCGTTCCTAGATGATTTTAAACGTTATATTCGTGGTAAACTGTGCATACGAAACCGTGTGTCGTGACGCCAGTTCTCTCGGACGCGTATTTACCGAGTTATAAGCGAGTTAACTTCCGGCGAGTCGCTTAGGTATCGCTGGAACGATAAAATTGCTAAGTACCGCGCCGTGTCGGTTAGACGGTTCGCGGTAAGAGTAAACTTTTTTCCTATCGTTCCTAGATGATTTTAAACGTTATATTCGTGGTAAACTGTGCATACGAAACCGTGTGTCGTGACGCCAGTTCTCTCGGACGCGTATTTACCGAGTTATAAGCGAGTTAACTTCCGGCGAGTCGCTTAGGTATCGCTGGAACGATAAAATTGCTAAGTACCGCGCCGTGTCGGTTAGACGGTTCGCGGTAAGAGTAAACTTTTTTCCTATCGTTCCTAGATGATTTTAAACGTTATATTCGTGGTAAACTGTGCATACGAAACCGTGTGTCGTGACGCCAGTTCTCTCGGACGCGTATTTACCGAGTTAACTTCCGGCGAGTCGCTTTCGTATCGCTGGAACGATAAAATTGCTAAGTACCGCGCCGTGTCGGTTAGACGGTTCGCGGTAAGAGTAAACTTTTTTCCTATCGTTCCTAGATGATTTTAAACGTTATATTCGTGGTAAACTGTGCATACGAAACCGTGTGTCGTGACGCCAGTTCTCTCGGACGCGTATTTACCGAGTTAACTTCCGGCGAGTCGCTTAGGTATCGCTGGAACGATAAAATTGCTAAGTACCGCGCCGTGTCGGTTAGACGGTTCGCGGTAAGAGTAAACTTTTTTCCTATCGTTCCTAGATGATTTTAAACGTTATATTCGTGGTAAACTGTGCATACGAAACCGTGTGTCGTGACGCCAGTTCTCTCGGACGCGTATTTACCGAGTTAACTTCCGGCGAGTCGCTTAGGTATCGCTGGAACGATAAAATTGCTAAGTACCGCGCCGTGTCGGTTAGACGGTTCGCGGTAAGAGTAAACTTTTTTCCTATCGTTCCTAGATGATTTTAAACGTTATATTCGTGGTAAACTGTGCATACGAAACCGTGTGTCGTGACGCCAGTTCTCTCGGACGCGTATTTACCGAGTTAACTTCCGGCGAGTCGCTTAGGTATCGCTGGAACGATAAAATTGCTAAGTACCGCGCCGTGTCGGTTAGACGGTTCGCGGTAAGAGTAAACTTTTTTCCTATCGTTCCTAGATGATTTTAAACGATATATTCGTGGTAAACTGTGCATACGAAACCGTGTGTCGTGACGCCAGTTCTCTCGGACGCGTATTTACCGAGTTAACTTCCGGCGAGTCGCTTAGGTATCGCTGGAACGATAAAATTGCTAAGTACCGCGCCGTGTCGGTTAGACGGTTCGCGGTAAGAGTAAACTTTTTTCCTATCGTTCCTAGATGATTTTAAACGTTATATTCGTGGTAAACTGTGCATACGAAACCGTGTGTCGTGACGCCAGTTCTCTCGGACGCGTATTTACCGAGTTATAAGCGAGTTAACTTCCGGCGAGTCGCTTAGGTATCGCTGGAACGATAAAATTGCTAAGTACCGCGCCGTGTCGGTTAGACGGTTCGCGGTAAGAGTAAACTTTTTTCCTATCGTTCCTAGATGATTTTAAACGTTATATTCGTGGTAAACTGTGCATACGAAACCGTGTGTCGTGACGCCAGTTCTCTCGGACGCGTATTTACCGAGTTAACTTCCGGCGAGTCGCGTAGGTATCGCTGGAACGATAAAATTGCTAAGTACCGCGCCGTGTCGGTTAGACGGTTCGCGGTAAGAGTAAACTTTTTTCCTATCGTTCCTAGATGATTTTAAACGTTATATTCGTGGTAAACTGTGCATACGAAACCGTGTGTCGTGACGCCAGTTCTCTCGGACGCGTATTTACCGAGTTAACTTCCGGCGAGTCGCTTAGGTATCGCTGGAACGATAAAATTGCTAAGTACCGCGCCGTGTCGGTTAGACGGTTCGCGGTAAGAGTAAACTTTTTTCCTATCGTTCCTAGATGATTTTAAACGATATATTCGTGGTAAACTGTGCATACGAAACCGTGTGTCGTGACGCCAGTTCTCTCGGACGCGTATTTACCGAGTTAACTTCCGGCGAGTCGCTTAGGTATCGCTGGAACGATAAAATTGCTAAGTACCGCGCCGTGTCGGTTAGACGGTTCGCGGTAAGAGTAAACTTTTTTCCTATCGTTCCTAGATGATTTTAAACGTTATATTCGTGGTAAACTGTGCATACGAAACCGTGTGTCGTGACGCCAGTTCTCTCGGACGCGTATTTACCGAGTTATAAGCGAGTTAACTTCCGGCGAGTCGCTTAGGTATCGCTGGAACGATAAAATTGCTAAGTACCGCGCCGTGTCGGTTAGACGGTTCGCGGTAAGAGTAAACTTTTTTCCTATCGTTCCTAGATGATTTTAAACGTTATATTCGTGGTAAACTGTGCATACGAAACCGTGTGTCGTGACGCCAGTTCTCTCGGACGCGTATTTACCGAGTTATAAGCGAGTTAACTTCCGGCGAGTCGCTTAGGTATCGCTGGAACGATAAAATTGCTAAGTACCGCGCCGTGTCGGTTAGACGGTTCGCGGTAAGAGTAAACTTTTTTACTATCGTTCCTAGATGATTTTAAACGTTATATTCGTGGTAAACTGTGCATACGAAACCGTGTGTCGTGACGCCAGTTCTCTCGGACGCGTATTTACCGAGTTAACTTCCGGCGAGTCGCTTTGGTATCGCTGGAACGATAAAATTGCTAAGTACCGCGCCGTGTCGGTTAGACGGTTCGCGGTAAGAGTAAACTTTTTTCCTATCGTTCCTAGATGATTTTAAACGTTATATTCGTGGTAAACTGTGCATACGAAACCGTGTGTCGTGACGCCAGTTCTCTCGGACGCGTATTTACCGAGTTAACTTCCGGCGAGTCGCTTAGGTATCGCTGGAACGATAAAATTGCTAAGTACCGCGCCGTGTCGGTTAGACGGTTCGCGGTAAGAGTAAACTTTTTTCCTATCGTTCCTAGATGATTTTAAACGTTATATTCGTGGTAAACTGTGCATACGAAACCGTGTGTCGTGACGCCAGTTCTCTCGGACGCGTATTTACCGAGTTATAAGCGAGTTAACTTCCGGCGAGTCGCTTAGGTATCGCTGGAACGATAAAATTGCTAAGTACCGCGCCGTGTCGGTTAGACGGTTCGCGGTAAGAGTAAACTTTTTTCCTATCGTTCCTAGATGATTTTAAACGTTATATTCGTGGTAAACTGTGCATACGAAACCGTGTGTCGTGACGCCAGTTCTCTCGGACGCGTATTTACCGAGTTAACTTCCGGCGAGTCGCGTAGGTATCGCTGGA
>CAKAJI010000124.1:0-2500 GCA_916610255.1 Lasioglossum lativentre | reverse complement strand
CGAGTCGCTTAGGTATCGCTGGAACGATAAAATTGCTAAGTACAGCGCCGTGTCGGTTAGACGGTTCGCGGTAAGAGTAAACTTTTTTCCTATCGTTCCTAGATGATTTTAAACGTTATATTCGTGGTAAACTGTGCATACGAAACCGTGTGTCGTGACGCCAGTTCTCTCGGACGCGTATTTACCGAGTTAACTTCCGGCGAGTCGCTTAGGTATCGCTGGAACGATAAAATTGCTAAGTACCGCGCCGTGTCGGTTAGACGGTTCGCGGTAAGAGTAAACTTTTTTCCTATCGTTCCTAGATGATTTTAAACGTTATATTCGTGGTAAACTGTGCATACGAAACCGTGTGTCGTGACGCCAGTTCTCTCGGACGCGTATTTACCGAGTTAACTTCCGGCGAGTCGCTTAGGTATCGCTGGAACGATAAAATTGCTAAGTACCGCGCCGTGTCGGTTAGACGGTTCGCGGTAAGAGTAAACTTTTTTCCTATCGTTCCTAGATGATTTTAAACGTTATATTCGTGGTAAACTGTGCATACGAAACCGTGTGTCGTGACGCCAGTTCTCTCGGACGCGTATTTACCGAGTTAACTTCCGGCGAGTCGCTTAGGTATCGCTGGAACGATAAAATTGCTAAGTACCGCGCCGTGTCGGTTAGACGGTTCGCGGTAAGAGTAAACTTTTTTCCTATCGTTCCTAGATGATTTTAAACGTTATATTCGTGGTAAACTGTGCATACGAAACCGTGTGTCGTGACGCCAGTTCTCTCGGACGCGTATTTACCGAGTTAACTTCCGGCGAGTCGCTTAGGTATCGCTGGAACGATAAAATTGCTAAGTACCGCGCCGTGTCGGTTAGACGGTTCGCGGTAAGAGTAAACTTTTTTCCTATCGTTCCTAGATGATTTTAAACGTTATATTCGTGGTAAACTGTGCATACGAAACCGTGTGTCGTGACGCCAGTTCTCTCGGACGCGTATTTACCGAGTTAACTTCCGGCGAGTCGCTTAGGTATCGCTGGAACGATAAAATTGCTAAGTACCGCGCCGTGTCGGTTAGACGGTTCGCGGTAAGAGTAAACTTTTTTCCTATCGTTCCTAGATGATTTTAAACGTTATATTCGTGGTAAACTGTGCATACGAAACCGTGTGTCGTGACGCCAGTTCTCTCGGACGCGTATTTACCGAGTTAACTTCCGGCGAGTCGCTTAGGTATCGCTGGAACGATAAAATTGCTAAGTACCGCGCCGTGTCGGTTAGACGGTTCGCGGTAAGAGTAAACTTTTTTCCTATCGTTCCTAGATGATTTTAAACGTTATATTCGTGGTAAACTGTGCATACGAAACCGTGTGTCGTGACGCCAGTTCTCTCGGACGCGTATTTACCGAGTTAACTTCCGGCGAGTCGCTTAGGTATCGCTGGAACGATAAAATTGCTAAGTACCGCGCCGTGTCGGTTAGACGGTTCGCGGTAAGAGTAAACTTTTTTCCTATCGTTCCTAGATGATTTTAAACGTTATATTCGTGGTAAACTGTGCATACGAAACCGTGTGTCGTGACGCCAGTTCTCTCGGACGCGTATTTACCGAGTTATAAGCGAGTTAACTTCCGGCGAGTCGCTTAGGTATCGCTGGAACGATAAAATTGCTAAGTACCGCGCCGTGTCGGTTAGACGGTTCGCGGTAAGAGTAAACTTTTTTCCTATCGTTCCTAGATGATTTTAAACGTTATATTCGTGGTAAACTGTGCATACGAAACCGTGTGTCGTGACGCCAGTTCTCTCGGACGCGTATTTACCGAGTTATAAGCGAGTTAACTTCCGGCGAGTCGCTTAGGTATCGCTGGAACGATAAAATTGCTAAGTACCGCGCCGTGTCGGTTAGACGGTTCGCGGTAAGAGTAAACTTTTTTCCTATCGTTCCTAGATGATTTTAAACGTTATATTCGTGGTAAACTGTGCATACGAAACCGTGTGTCGTGACGCCAGTTCTCTCGGACGCGTATTTACCGAGTTAACTTCCGGCGAGTCGCTTAGGTATCGCTGGAACGATAAAATTGCTAAGTACCGCGCCGTGTCGGTTAGACGGTTCGCGGTAAGAGTAAACTTTTTTCCTATCGTTCCTAGATGATTTTAAACGTTATATTCGTGGTAAACTGTGCATACGAAACCGTGTGTCGTGACGCCAGTTCTCTCGGACGCGTATTTACCGAGTTATAAGCGAGTTAACTTCCGGCGAGTCGCTTAGGTATCGCTGGAACGATAAAATTGCTAAGTACCGCGCCGTGTCGGTTAGACGGTTCGCGGTAAGAGTAAACTTTTTTCCTATCGTTCCTAGATGATTTTAAACGTTATATTCGTGGTAAACTGTGCATACGAAACCGTGTGTCGTGACGCCAGTTCTCTCGGACGCGTATTTACCGAGTTAACTTCCGGCGAGTCGCTTAGGTATCGCTGGAACGATAAAATTGCTAAGTACCGCGCCGTGTCGGTTAGACGGTTC